>JAYJLZ010176073.1:0-10909 GCA_036873915.1 Tubulanus ruber | reverse complement strand
AAAATTTTATTTTTATTTGAGTTTTGGCAAAATTGGGGCGGCGGGCCCGTAATCCAAGTAATTAAAAAAAAAGGCCTTACTGTATGTTTCTCAACTTTTGTTAGTGTTAACTGCGCATCAACCACAACAAGATTGCCAGATACAACCCCCATCTTCATTTTCAAACACTACATAAAAAAGTAAATGTTGGAAAAACAACAAGAACAATCATTGCAATTAAACAGCCCCAATTAAATCTAAAATGGACATCGATTATTATTAGACATTGAATTGATTACGCGCACGGGCATCGGCATCTTTTTTTGTTAATTTAATATTTTAAGTTTTAGTATTAGAATTACAATTAGGCCTAAAACATGGGCCATGGTGTCATCAATTCTATCATCATTAAAATGAACTTCATACCATTGGCTTCCTTTTTATTCTGCGTTTGTTTTCGTATGCTGCACAGTAGTACTAGAAGTAAAACAACTGCACCAACGGCCGCTGTCACAGCAATAACCGGCACTTGAGTTTCTGCAGTGGAGGCATCCATTTTTCATGACGCGTGTCTTCTCGCGAGATTAGAAATTTACGACAAAAGTAAATTAAAAACTACTTGGACGAAACTATAAAGCAGAAATAATAACAGATTTCTGTTATAACTGAGAAACTCATGTAATATTTGATGTTCTTTTGATATAATTTAATAATTGATAATATTTACTTATTTATTTACTACTTAAGTCAGTAATATTTGTAGGATGTCTTAAATGCTTTTCGGCAATAGTGTCTGGTTTTGAGAAAATAAATTATTAACTAGCAGACGCTCGCCCCGTATACGAAATTCAAAGTAAGTACGTGACATCTTCGATGAGCTTATCGTTGATCTGATTACACGAAGTTGACATCTTATTAGTATTACATAATAGTGTTGTCCATTTAATTGAAAGAAAAATTTATCACAGAAATATAAATACAAATCGCGAAATGTACATTGTCATTTAGAGTCTCATAGAGTCTAGCCTCTATGTTGTCACGAATATCATGATCATTATCATGCATAATTGACACTCAGTCACCTCAAAAATATTTTTGGTTCCTTGACTTCATTTCAGGGTAAGGATTTAGGACTTCAAAAGCCAGGAAAACGCATCTCCAGACACCTATAAATGTTCAATTTTTTCCCCCAGACCCTCCTTAATGACTTCGCGCTTCGCTCGTGGTGTGGCGGCGGTGCCGTCACATTTAGGTTTTGAGTGCCCTAAAAATGAGAGCTGGACCCCCCCCCCTTGAATAATCCTAGATCCACCACTGTAACCAACTTTATTGTGTTCATGAAGTTTCAAGTGTTCATGACACTTTTGAACTTTTATTTTCTCCAAGAAACTCGGGAAAACTTGATTTCCGGGCACCATTTAAAAAAAATTCGTACGGATATAGGCTATACGGTATAGCTGAAATTAGATTGTCTTGATCTCATCCTTGAATCGTGATGGGCTTAGAAAAAATAAAAAATAACAGTGTGGGCCAGGTGTGAAGGCCAACCACCTCTGGTAAACCCCTTAGCCTTTTTTTTATTTGGTTAGCGGGCAAAGAAAAATGTATAGGCAAATCTGGGCGGCGGCGGGAAAAAAATTAAAATAATTTTTTTTATTCAAATATTAGGCCTAGGTTCCAATATTTTTACGGCGTAAAAAAAACTCAATGTTAATGCACAGAAATTTGTCCAAACCCAATGTGGAAAACGTTGTATATAATTATATTTTAAGCAGTGTGGCTTCGAGAATTCCAGCACGGCGTTAAAGAAAAAATTAAAAGATAACTTTTTTCAAATTGCAGTGGCGGATCCAGGAATTTAGAATAGGGGGGCCCAAAAATATTCCAAAAAATATTTGCAGCGAACCATCGGCCGCCGTTCGCGATCGCGAGCTCCTGACGCAACGCTTTTTTTTGGGGGGCGCGTTGTTTTGATGACCAGTCCTCCCCCAAGAAAATTTTGTTTGAAACGTTTTTCCGAGCATCTACCGGTGAGTGATTTACAACCAGAATGACCGTAAAAAATTTGCCGAATTTTTGTGTGGTTTTGTTTTAATAGATTATAGGCCCCCATTGTGGATCCTTCGCGGGAGAGGCGATCGCCCTCCTGAGCTGCTCAGAAATTAAACCAATTAAACAATCTATAAAGCAGGAGAAAAACGGTCGACGTAGTATGGTTCATTTGTAGGATGTTTACTTTGAACATCGCTAAACGAGTTCTATTTATACATCCAGAGGCGTCGCAACCATCTTTCTAGTTTCAGTTTCTAGCTTTTATTAGCTACTATCGTACAAACTTGTAGTAGTTTAAATTACGGTATGCCCAAAACTAAGAGAAAAAACATAAGAGCTTTTTCTAGAACTACAGATATAAAACAAGTTGATTATCTTGGGCTGTATTCTGCTTCGTCAAAAATAAATCTTTTACTTGAATCTCAAAAGTAAAATAGAGAAACGAGATGTGTTTTTAAATAAAATGTGCATAAAAAATGTAAACTAAAAACTCTGTTCTAGAATAAATTAATGTTAATTGACTGTTTATAAGTAACGTTATACCATTGCCATTGTGTAATTTCTTGAATTGACTGTCAAGTATGTTTTCCGTTTTAGAGTGAGCCTAAAATGGATGTGAACTCGGCGGTTAGCTTGAAAGCCGTGCGGAAAGGCAGCCTTTTCGAGGTTCCTGCACATTTCAAGCCTGCGCCATGCGGTTCCAGTATTACTTCATTCGCATTCGAGCCGAAAATAAACGAAGAATATGACGGGATACCGAAACCGCATAGGAAGGTATGTAGATCATTCAATATGAAAAGGCCATACGCTAACTTTATAATATTTTAAAACAACATTTATTTTACAAAAAATCTCAGGAAGTTGCATAAACCCCCCATGGACAAGTCACAGGAAGTTTTGGTCCAGTCCCAATAAAACAGAGATGCAGTAATCATGTTTCACTAAATAAACAGCAATTACAATCTATACCCCTATCTAGAAATGGAAAGGAAAATGATGTGGGGGGCTATGTATCTTGTATACGGTACACTGTTCCGATAAAACCCGAAAATTAAGACAGTTTCAAATATAGTTCTAGACACGCAGCAACCCTCATTTGACGTTTATATTTGATTTCACCATACAAAATCGATGACTGATTGGAGAACAAATTTGCAATATCGATCATTTGCGTACAACACTTTCATAAATTCGATGTTCATTTGGAAATCCATATCTATCCGTCAAGAACAGGTACTTCCACTAGAATAACTGAATGGTTTTTAATTTTAGTAAAAGGTTATTAAAACCGCAAAATGCGTTCGAGTGTGACAAAAATAGCACGAAATCTTAGAAAATATATCTTTGTTGTTTTTGTAGGTGATGACTGAAAATTCTTATAGAATGGAGCCACCGAAGAAATTTCAATCAGAGAAAGTAAAGAGGATAATACAAGACGTATTAAATATGCATTTAGAAGGTAAGTTTCAAAACATAGATACTTTAACGTTTATAATGTCGTTGCCTATCACTTATATTCTAGTGTATAATCAACTGAAAAATATTATGAAGCTCGATTACACTGTTATGTACTTTCTAATTTCATAAAATGCACGCTAATTAACGAAAAACATGCTGAGGGTCTAATTTATCCCTCGTTAACTTATTTATCAGATCAAGTTTATGAATCCGTTCAATGCAGCACAAAAGCAAGGTCATTATCACAACAAATTAAAGCGATGGTGAAAGAGCTAGACTTTAAGAGGTAAGTTTATTCATTAATTAAGAAAGCATTTCTCATCAAATTTTAATTGATTTATCCAAAAATACGACGCATTACATATACCCTCTGCAAAGTGACCTAAAATGGCTTGGCACTTACTAAATTAAAATAAATTCAGTTGAATAAATAGTAACCTATACAGTAATTGTAATGACGAGAGTAAAGGTCCAAGGAAGAGCAGGGCTGCAAATTAAGATTATTTTTGATACTACAAACTTCATTGTCAAATCCAATTCTCTTCCGTTGTATAGTAAATAGTACTTTTGTTATATTCTTTGTAATTTTATACTAATATTACAAATATCTCGTCGGTACTATAGATCATATAAAACTCGGATGCTTAAATTCGCTACATCTTCCAAAGATATTTTACATTAAATTCGTAGGTATAAAATCATCGCTCTAGTGACGATCGGTGAGAAGAAAGATCACGACATTCGCGCAGGAAGTAGATTTGTCTGGGACGCGAGTAGAGACTCGTTTGCTTCTGCCAATTTCGAGAATCAGCATATCTGGGCGATTGGTACCGTTTACGGCATTTATTATGAATAAATATTATATGTTTACAAAGTTTCGCATACAGTACTTCTGCTTGAACTCTATTATTCAACTAAGAACCCCCTGCATTTCAAGTTCTGAAATTTGCTATCAAAAATGTAAATTTTTATGAAGATTTATGTACCTGTAAATAAATTGTTGAGTTTCAATCAATTTTTATGGCTGTTACTGGAAGTGTTGTTACTGTCGGTATGGTAAAAAATATTGCGTTATTGTATCAATTTAAGACACTTTAAAAGGCTTTAAGTGTTAAAATGGCAAATGGAACTTTTCCTTGAGAGGTGTGTAAGCTATAAATGACGGTAAATAGTTATGCTTGCCTGTAAATGTAATAGATAAATAATCAAGTTACTTTATTTGTTTAAAATATATTAATCTTTAATAAAAACCAATTTAACAATTTAAAACATCACAATGAAAGAGAGTGAACGATCAGGAAGTTTTCATTAATGAGTGATTGTTTCTAAATTTGTATCTGATACATGTAAAAATGTAGCATCAATTATTACACAACCATTACTTTATCATAATTTAGGTTTTTTTAAATCTTGAGCAATTTTCATATTGTGTAGTCTATCTCGAATCCAATCCACCTGAAAATTAATAACATTATTGAAATGACAGCACATATAAAATAGAAGTTTTATTAACGTAAATAAAATGTATTCTAATTTTGAACTTAAAAACACTGAAATCTGAATTTTGATCCCGTGAAAATTATAATAATCGTGAATTACATGAATCAGAAATGTGGTTGTGAGTAAATTGCGCCGTCAGACCTAGGATGGTGCATTTCTTCTGTCCTAGGTTAAACGTAACGAATATGATGGACGTCATATCTAGGTTTATCATTTAGCAAAGGGGATAAATTTAAATACTGCAGTTCCTCCTGTTTTGTGCAGAGCAGGCATGCAATGCTATAACCACAATGAGTTCCACTGACCACAATTCGAAACATAACTGCATCGCCATGTTTATAAACACTTCCCCAAATATCTAATACTGCAACCAGATCTCGCAACAAGATCTCCCAACAATTCTTCCCATGCACGTAATAAATATCAAATATTAGTTTCAAGAACGGAGAAATTACTGAGGCTACTCTACCAAATGAAGTAAATCATTTTCAGTCATTTGCCCTGCGCCCTGCAATGACACCTCGTAGTGATGTATTAAACCAGGGAGAGGGACCTATCACCTCCCTGATTAAACCAATATCTACATTCAATTAAATTTCTGTATCAACATGTTAGTAAATGATAGTGAAATGTTACCACAGGGAACGTATATATATATACACACACATGCTTCCTCAGTGACTTACACTTTTGAACCAGAAACTCCTAAGAGAATATTTCCCAGTCATAAGACACAGCTTTTTGATTCTGGACACGGGAGCAATAACGTGAAGATGGAGATGTTGAATGCTATTAAATGGAGCCCAATGAAATCCCAACCTAAAGCAGAATTCAAGTCGGCAAATGTAAAATTTTAAAAAAATAAATGAAATACATGTTATTATTTGCTCATCGACACAAAACTAATCAGCATATTTCTTCACTTCTGTTTTTGACAGAATGATGGAAAACAGTGGGAGAAATGTGTCTCCGTTAATACTTGTACGATCAAATATCTGATATCACCGAGTGTGATGAGCAAATAATAACTTCAAAAGTTCCAGAGTACTAATTCATTACGTAGCAGAGAAAATAAATGTTATTGACCACAAATGATGTCAGGAAACTTTACCTCACAATAGCAAGGGGAATTGCATGCAAGCAGAGGAAATAGTGAGAAAAATAGAATTAAATACAAATTGAGTAAAACCTAAATGACTATACAACATCCAAAAACGAAATATTTGGGTGTTAGGGTTATAGTATGATCCAATAAAAAAATTACTGTATGGATTAAAAATGAAATTTGAAAATTTACCAATCAATAGATCAATATATTTAATCCACTTACGTATCTGAGAATCGGTACTTGAAACATTAAAAACCACAACACGTTTTGGTAAACCGTTTTACTTACAGTAACAAACCAGAATGAATTGCACCAGAACAGTGCACGACTGATAAGCCTCATTTCACTTTCAGGAGACATAACATGGATGTGTAAATGGTCTACCAAACGAAAAGGTGGCCAATGACAGCCTAGCCTAAAATGAGATAGCTTTTCCTCAATAATTCGACATTTGAATGTATTGTAACGTGTAGAAAAATGGGTTTTATATTTAATGTACCGTATGAGGTTCAAATGTAAAAAATAACAACAAGATTTGTAAATCTCAAACACTTCTTAAAGTGATATCTCGCGTGTTAGAAGACGTACAACGAGTGTCAGGCTTATTAGGAAGAATTCCCTGATATGATTAAGAAAGAAGCCTTTGAAACTACGGCGGGAGATCAAGTGCGGTCAAAATTAAATACAGTGCATTAAAAACTCCTCTTTTCACTTACATAAATATGCATTTTGCAACTGAGTCCTGCGAATAATGGCATTCATGGCAATTATTTTCGTTTGAAAATTTTTTGACTACATGTATAAGGACCAAAACAATATGGCATTCATGGCAATTATTTTTTGACTATAAGGACCAAACGAATAGTTCGTTACAATTTTTTATTTTAAGTTTAAAGTATCTCTGTGATAAAGGATCTCTGAGATAAAAGTGATAAACTGTGCTATTTAGTACTGTAGGTGCAGACAATGGATTATATCCCGTCAAAAAACAAAAGATATACGTGTAATCATATAGGGCCATAAACATAAACAAATTACAAGTACCGGTACTGTACTATAAATAAAAGATAGCAAATTTATTTTGTAATTTCCTATGTTTACCATATTGATTGCAAAGAATATAATATAGAAAAGAAATACATGTACATGTATTATTTTCACGGACGTTGATCTAATACAGCAGTCCATTACAACTCTGACACCCCCAACCCCAGCACACGACGCTTGATCGACGATGTCTGGACGATATTATTTTTTAGCTCCGATTGCATGAAGATTAAAAGCTGCACAGATAGCGTTAACGTGTCAATTAAATTACTGTTGTGTTTAAAGTAAAACCCCTTTATAATGCTAGGCTCACTCATACTGACGTATAAGTATACATTATTGTTTATCATAGATTAAACACAATAAAAATTATGATGTTAAAATACGGCAGTGTAAACCCAGTTACTGGCAAGGAGCAGATACATAGATGTCAAAGATAAAACTTACCGCACATCATTAACGTTTCCACCATGTTCTTGAAGCACTTGAAGTCCAGCTTTAGTAAGGTGTTCAACTAAATAAAAATAACTTAATTTTAAGAAGATATAGTTCCTTTTCATTCAGAATAACCTTATCTGGTTTAATGAAAGGTGAATATTTAGAATAGAAAAGCTTTATTTCTTAACAAATCTATAATTTTAAAAATTATAATCACACAGTAATTTATAGAGGTTCTCATTTTTTTTGATATCATTTTTTTAAAACTCTTGACCTGTCTACAAATTACAGACACAAACCTAAGTCGATGTGTTCCTCAGTAAGACAATTAGCGTCCCTAATATGGTTTTTTGGAATTGATAAATAATGATGTGGCGCAGCGGGACGGTGGTCTTTAAATACAACAACTTCATCATCCTGTTATAAATGAAAGAAAGTCCACAAATAAAAGTAGTTCAACAAAGATCAACCATTGTATTTTTGATATCAAAGTACAGAAGTTATGTAAGAATTTATTGTTTTCAATATTATATGCCACATGTGAGATCAAATCTTACAGTAATGATAAAAGATGATTACCTCATATAATAAAGTAGTTGATGGGTCCTTGTTCTGCGCAATGTTACAAAATAAGCAGTTCTCTTTCCACACAGGTGGGGTCTTTTCCTTTGATGTTAAACCTGAAGCTTCATCTGTGACCACTTTATCATCCATAATTTTATCAAACAACCTTTTAAATTTTTAATTTTTTAAACAACACAGCATTTCATTAAAGATACATCAATTCCGAAAAAAATAGGATTAAAACAGTGCAATTTTAAAACAAATACTGAAAATTCACTTAAATGTGTTAAAATATCAATATTCTCTAAATTTCCATTCCTTAAATTTTAAGACTGGGCGCATGAGGATGCACTTCTACGTAATGCCTGGATTGAAGAGTATGCTTGCTAGTATTTAGTAGGCCTCCTCTCTACTCTACTAAGTCTACTGTAGTACTTGTCTACTGACTACTCTCTACTAGACCTTGGAATGCTATTATTATTCCAAGACTAGAGTTAGACCAAGTCTTAACTAGCTAAGGAAAAGGTACTACAGTGGACCCGCGATTATTCGGCCTCCGTTTATCCGTATTTAGTGTAAGATTTCCCCTGTCTTTTGTGTACGATTATTTGCCAAATTCGCTTACTGCCATCCGCCACAACATTCTTTGTACCGAAGTGATAATTTCACGCGATTATCCGCCAATGGCAATAAAAACATAAAATTAAAGACTGAAATAACAGGATATTATTTGTTTATTATTATCTCCCACACAATATATGCAACAACAGTATCCGAGTCGATAGGTTGCTATGACAACGCTCCCCTACAGATATCCATAGCAGCCTATTTAAAGGCCACTTTATTTTCTCCAGTTATCCGCCACCCTCAATTATCCGTCCAAATACATGCGGTCCAAGTGCGGCGGATAATCGCGGGTGCACTGTAGTAGCAAGTCAAACTAAAAGGATCGATCGAATGAACAGTCAGTGAGTAGTCTTGTCTCTTGACTGAGTAGTGACTGTGAGTAATCACTCCAGTCACTTCGTCTTCAGTTGACTCAGTGAATAGTGTGGTCTATTTTAGGTTCTACCTACACAACAAATCGATGATAGATATTAAGACTAAAAGAATAGTGTGATCGCTATTTCTATAGTGAAAAAACTACCTTAACCTTCACCTTGTTCTTCGTTGTTTACTTGTTGTTGGACTGGTGTGGTGGGGTCGATCGAATGGAAGAATTTGTTAGGAAGACATCGATCGATCAATCAACGTCACGACGGCGACGCGTATGTTAGGTGGTCCTCTTCTCGTACTCCCGTGTCTCTGTCCCACATCAAATGTACAACCTGTCTCTATAATGTTTTTCGGCTTGCTGTAGTCGAGGTCAATACCCACTTGTTTTAAGATGTTGTGTTCTTACGCCACGGCCACGGGGCTTTATTTATTTATTGATCATTCTAGATGCGACTTTATTACAAGGACGTTGTGGACCACCATTATAGACTGGTTCCGTTCTGGTGACTTGACATTCTGAGACTGTGACGGCAATGTTTTTTTCGTAGGATGAACGGCGTATAGCCGTACACTAACCCAAGTTACAATACATCAACAAAAGCATAAACTCAAACTATTCCTAACAAGGGTCGGATCCGGGGTGTGAAAATAGGGTGGCTGGCCGCCCCCATTTTACTGATCTAAAATATATTTTAAATGATAAGCAAGGAGGCTAACGCTCCAAATGCCCCAGAATTGCTCTGCTGCATTCAATTTTCAAAAATTTCAGGTATTTCATGGAAAATCCCCTATAAAGCTCAGTATTTCAAAAACATGATTTCCCGAAACATAACCATATAAATTGGTGATAATTAGGCTGCCAGATTGCTTGAAAATGCATTTCCAGGCTCCATTGTTTAAAAAAATTCTGGGGGAGGCCATCCATACCCCCGCTGTCTGCTTCGCGCCTTCGTCGTATTGTACACAGAATTATATACACTCCCTGATTTTTAAATCCTGCCCGTTAGCCACCCCCCTTTAAAAAATTCTGCATCCGCCTCTGCTAACCCTAACCTAATCCTAGCTCTCTTCTATATAAACTGACCCTAAACCCGTACCCTAACAATCCATTTTACTATGCGGACGCCGTTGGCCCGTTCATCCTACGAAAAAAAATTGAGCGAGCCGGGCACTCAAGCGAAGAGCTCATGATCTGGGTACTATTAGCACATTACAAGAAGTCAGACGTCACATGCTTCACGGATGCCGTTCTCCAAAAACCTGTAACTCTCGGGACGATACTTGACATCAGTCGACTAATAAATCATGGCCATTAGCACCATGCGTAAGATCGAGAGCCATTTACCATTACCATTACGACGTTGAGGTACTTTTTGTACCTATTCGTCGGACCCTTTCATCGCAAAAAAGCCGAGTGGAAATATAAACACTGGAAACATTGGGTGCGTCTAACGTAGCCCAGGTTGAAGACGCATTACCCGGGCCGGTCACGAAGACTGAAACATAACTATAGCCTAGCAGAATTTTTCAATGAACCAGGGAGGTAAAAATAATGTTTACCTAGCATCTAGCGATTGCTTTTTAAACCTATTGCACAGCGCAGCTCACATCGGTTACATTTTCTTAAAATGCCCAAAAACGTAAAATTTGGCAGTATACTAGAGAACGAATAAAGAAAAGACCAGGAGGAGTACCGGTGTCATGCCAAAAAGTGTCCGATGCCAAATAGTGTCCTCTAATTAGCATACTACCATCCTATTGGTTATG
>JAYJLZ010175962.1:0-10909 GCA_036873915.1 Tubulanus ruber | reverse complement strand
CGGTAGATCTTGGTAGATCTCGGTAGATCTTGGTAGATCTCGGTAATGACGGTAGATCTCGGTAATAAGGATGAGCGGTCATACCGTACCAGGAAGTCGAAGGACGAAGAAGTAAAAAATAAGTTAAAAAGAGATATTTTAACTGACACTCCTCGCTCAGTCTCTCTCACATGCTATTTTACGTACGTTATAAAAAAATGAACAGTTGGCAGCTAGCTGCCTCTTAAATCAAATTTTCGAAAGTTCCAATTTATTCTATGATGATCATGATCAAATTATGATACGACTACACACGACGGACGAACATATCAAGTCAGGGTCCACACATCACAACCGTCTATTTCGATTCTTGATAAAGTTGTTGCGGTGCCAGTGTAATTATTTTATATAATCGAACCCCAAATACCATTAAAAAACATAACTGTCTTTAGCCTTTTTACTTATCAGTCCTGTAGCACCCTATTTTTGATCAAGGTCCGCCCAGTTATTAATTCATATTTGGACGTCATATTTGAAGCGAGCGCCGATTTGTATAAAACAATTAATAACAACCCAATAATTCCCAAACTCATGCGCACACCAATTTTTTTTAGCCAATACGGTAGCGGCTAAAAATCGTTTACGGTTAATATAGTCGAAACGACGGTGATGAATAATGAAAATATTAAAAATTAATTGTCCACCAGATATCGATTGATCCTGAAAAACTGGAGGCCTTAGTTTGTCCTGTCACTAGTGTATTAAAAAGTAAATGCAAGCCCCGTCTTTTGTTGTCCTGTTACCATCCCCGTTATCTTGAAAGTCGCATCGCTCAAAATATAGTCTATACAAACGTAAGAACATCCGCAAGACTTTTTCCTCTCAGCTGGGTTTTGTAATAAAATATCACATGTAAACACGAGTCAACTCCCGCTATAACGTAGTTGAAGGGACCAAAAGAAATACTTCATTATAGAAGATGTTCGTTATAAGCAATGTAATGGAAGTAAATAGGGGTTTGATGGCGGGACCATAGGGTCACTTCATAATAAGCGGTATATTCGTTATAAGCGACTTTACTATAGCGGGAGTTGACTGTACTTCCATAAGTGAGACAATAAAAACATTAACATACAAAGTAGGTCTCAGATCTTTTCATATTTTTATTTAATTTACATACATTTTTTAACCATTAATACAATACAAACATGATCACGTTCACTATCTCATCTTGGTTGCTGGTGCAATACGAGCGGTTATTAACTCAATACATTTGCTACAGGTCGGCTGGCGATACGTATCAAGTTGAAACTACCGTCACTATTATGTTAAAATGTCTGGGAAGACCGAAAAAACTCAACCAAATAAAAACATAAAAGCATTGCTTACAATCCAGAAATGTATAAAAAGGTGCCAGTAATTCATGTAGTCCAGTAAAAATTTTGAGTCATGAATGAATGTATTAATGGCTACTGTAACTAATAACTGAAAGTAATAATACCGTACCTTTTAATTCTAGGTTTATAGCATGCACATGTATGGATGTATGGATGTTTTTCTTAGAATTCTGGAGCAGACCTAATAATTATGATTAGGCCTACCGTAAATTATCAGAATTGTGTTGCCGGAAATTGCCATGAAGCTACAAAAACATTTGTGCGAAACATTTAATTTTATCATAGAACAGTTGTAAACTGGGACGGATATCTAATAAGAATTTCGTATTAACTATGAAGAATTCTAAAACGAACATGAATAAAATGTGATCATTCAATGATGTGCTACAACTGGAATGTACAACACAACACTTGTAACTTAAGTTAATTCTGGTACATATTATTTCAACATCAAATGACACATTTCTGATTTACCTTACAATATCATTAATTATACGATACAATAGAAATACAGGCATAGTTTGTACAATTTACTGTCTTGAGATATTGATAATTGAAAAAAAGGACACTGATGTCAAATATTTCTCGCTCGTTTTAAACATTTAGATTATAACACCATGAGTTATAATATTGTCTCGGGTAGTCGATTCCATTAAGATTAATACAGCTGCATATATACAATGTTGTATCTGTAGTAACTGGTTGTTTTATAAAAAATGTGAAAAATGTTAGTTTTCGAAGTTGGTTCCAGAGTGAGGAGAATCAATAAAACTTGACAAGTTCGTTGCCAGCAACAATTTAGTTTTCCATGATGAGAGACAAGGTTGACTGAAATTGAAATGAAAGCGCACTTCAAGTCACATGACATTAGCTATAAATTGTTACAAAACACAAGAGCAGAGCTGCCAACCTCAACTGATGACTGGTCGTACTAATTTTCACATTTGATAGTATTTTGGAGGTCTTCGTAGTATTTTTTTTTAAATTTTCAAAAAACATATTCGAATTAAATAAACTGAACTTTTTTTATTCAACGGCGGGCGTATTTTTGTTTTACCCGATCGTACACTGAAATACAGGCATAGTTTGTACAATTTACTGTCTTGAGATATTGATAATTGAAAAAAAGGACACTGATGTCAAATATTTCTCGCTCGTTTTAAACATTTAGATTATAACACCATGAGTTATAATATTGTCTCGGGTAGTCGATTCCATTAAGATTAATACAGCTGCATATATACAATGTTGTATCTGTAGTAACTGGTTGTTTTATAAAAATGTGAAAAATGTTAGTTTTCGAAGTTGGTTCCAGAGTGAGGAGAAACAATAAAACTTGACAAGTTCGTCGCCAGCAACAATTTAGTTTTCCATGATGAGAGACAAGGTCGACTGAAATTAAAATGAAAGTCACACATTAGCTATACATTGTTACAAAACACAAGATTGTACTGGTAATCTTTAACTGGAAACTTCAAAAAAGCTCAAACCTTGATGGAATCGTAATACAAGTAGTTAAGCCCGTAAACAGAAGAACTTACAGTAAACTTTCGTTACAACGAAGTTCAAGGGACCAGATTTATTTACGTTTTAAACTATTAACACTCGTGACACTAACTCAAAATCCGAAACAATTGGGTGTTAATTGGGGCTATAAAATATATAATAATTATAATGACTATCATGCTTTATGAGAATTACTTCGTTATAACTGTATTTATATCCATTTCCTTGCAACAGGTGTAATTTATAGTAGTTGTAAGAGGTTGTTGACAGGACCTGACAGTCACATCGTAATAAATGAGTATTTACCTTAAAGCGTTTTGTTTTAACAAAATTTTACTGTATTCTTATACAGTATATGAAAACTTTTACCCTACCATGTTATAAACATTAAGCTTTTAATATACTGCTACTCACCTGATATATCAAAGGAACAAATAAGTTAAGGTACACAATCCTCAAATATTCAATACTGCAAAAATAAATATCAAAATTAATGAATTTATATGTCAGGGATGAGAACGGGAAGTGTTTAAAAAAGCGGGAAAATTTTGAAAATTATGCTCCTTAGAACGCTTCTCCAGCATTTCTGACAAAGAATATCGGCTGTTTACCAGTAGCCAAACAGCGTGTTGTATCGTCAGCGTTGATTGTTTAGGTAATCATCATATGTCATGAAAATAGCAATCAATCAATCAGTGAGTTAAGTTCACCCCCTAACCCCCCTTGTGAAACCACCGAAAAGCGAGAAATTTGCATCCCTGATATGTATTGAAACACTAATCCAGAGTTTTTAAAACATACTCATAGTAATATTAGTATTCATTAAGATATATGTTGCCGTTTGGATACTGGTGCATCCAACTTTTAATACAAAAATTATTATCAGTAAAATCAATTAAAAATCACTGCCATTTGATATGAAAGAATTTGTTTGTATTACATATTTGTTTTATGAATAACTTTTTCACAATAACTTACATTCTAAAGATTCTTCCGAGTAATATTTTACATCTATATCAACATCGTTTCGAAGTTTATCCAATGCTGGCTTAATTTGTGTCTGCAACGTCCTGTTGAAAAAAAAAAGATGTTTCAGAAAAATAGACATTAGAAAGGAACCAATGCAGATAGCAACTAACCAAACTTGTGCTTAATAAAGTATTTTAAGTACAGCTTAATGAAATTAGCTTCATGAAAAAACATACTTGTTATCTTATCTTATCTTATACTTACGCAGAGTCCATGTTAGCGCCAAGTTTTGCTAGGGTTTTTGCAACGTTAAAACGAACATTAGCTACCGTATCATTGGACAATGAAACAACAGTTGGGAGCATTGTCTTCACTGTCATATCAGCACCACAGACATCTGCTAATACCTACAATATAAGAAAAATTAATAATTAAGCAAGGCAAGGGGCAAGGATTGTGTCACCATATTATTTTGAATGCCATGGAATTAATTACCAGGGGTAATATTACCCCAATTACAACAGTAGCAGTGATGTCCTTTGTATAAAAGAAGAGCACCGAGTGTAATTTACAGATTGAAGTTACTTTTTAGATAAATGAGCATAAAGGACACAAAATCTTTGAAAATTTGATGAGAAAATCAATCACTTCAGAATTCTTGAATTCTTCAATATAGATTCAAAGTGACTAGGTTTTTGCTTGAATCAATAAGCTAACTCACATTTATACAGAATAGACAAGTAAGCCTGTGCAAATAGTTTTGATCCAAAGCCATTGCTGTTACTTTTGGAACCACCGTATGCTGCGCCCACTCAGGTCCAAACTTAGCAACTAATTTCTTCAGGTTGATAGTGGCTGCTTCCCGAATTGCAAATACTGTAATAAAAAAACAGCCAGAAACATTACTCAGTTTTTTGAGTTTTCCATTTTAAAATACCGGAAGCTACACATTTGACTAAAAGATCAAAACACTTACCATGATCAACCAACCATGTCATACATAACGAATTCAGTTTTTCATCAAAGAATTGCACACCCTGACAAATGACAAAATGTAGCATTTAATTTCTATAACATGTTTCAAACGAAAATAACTGAATATTAAGCAATTAATTATTGCAAGGGTGATGTTTTTAAATTTAAAAAATGTTGCGTTGAGTCTAACAAATTTCCACAAAAAAAAAAAACTTACCAGCTGCCCTGCCAGAAGAGGCATGTGCTCAATGATCGCTAATCGCACACGCCATTTGGTGTCCTCAGCTAGTTCAACAATCGCTGGTAAAAGACTCTGTGAAAGTGTCTCAATTCCTATCACCTTCAAATTAAAAAAAAATAATATTGGAAGTGTTTCGAGCTCAGGAAACAAATTTACATTTTATTCTGGCAGCTTATTTTTCTCACAATGCAAAAATACATAGCATTAATAATGGAGTAGAATTTCTATTACGTACCTCATTAACACAATCTAAGTTTGAAATTATGTTCAGCCTTACTTCAGGACACTCATCCTTTAATTGACTAAGGAATAATGGCAACAAATGTTCAACGGTGCTGAAAAAACAAATATACGACTTTGAATGGGTATTCCACATCAATAATGTATACTATATACAATATATATGAAGTACATGTAGTTAATTTGATTTGAAGTCGTGGCTCACAGTGTATAAAATGTCATAGGTGATTAATGTCCGACTTACTTTTCCCTGCCAAGTATAGGTGCTAAACCCATGATCACAGATGCCAGAGCTGATTTGACATGCTGGTTAGGATCCAAGACAAGATCTTTTACGCAAGGCAAAATACTAGACATTATGATTGTCTCCCTGCTATCTTCAGGTAACTCGGTACAAAAATCTTAAAAAGTACAGAATTCACACATACTAATAAATGCATAAAGGACGACATCTACACTTTTTTGCCATCCAGCAAATGCCACATCTCTGTGTGATTTTATAATCTATAATACCTTATCATCACGGGTGTGAGATAGTTTCATTGACAAAATGTCGATAGTAAAGTGGGGGAAACCTCAGGCGATTTTTTTCGGGCAAGTTGGTCGCCCGATTAACTTGCAGACAAAATTTTCCTAGTGTGTCATCTTCGGCAAGTCGAAAATTTGAGTCGGCCGAGTAGATCGCCGGTATTCAACATGTTTAATATGATCGCAGCGAATTCTACTTGCGACTTGCCTAGTGTGTCATATTCAGCGAGTAACTTGCATGACTCGATAATACTAATATCCAATCACCAGTCACCATCGTGTCACATGATCATAAAAGATGGAGCGATAGTATGGTTAGCTAAGTAGTCGGGTGTACATCGGTTTTGCAATTAATGCAATCTACTCACCCGATATACTCGCGTGTGTGTCCATGGTCAGAAAAATTTCTAGTGGCCGGGGAAATTGTGGCGATCAGATCGTGCAAGTTACTCGCCGGTAAAATCGCCTGATGTGTCCTAGGCTTAATAAAAATCCTGCTTTTATTAAGTTTTTTGTTAAGGTCTAAAACAGAAAGCAGTGATGCAGTGCGTGCAATGGGGCCAATTGTTGTAAACAAAACAAAGAGAATATTTCATCGCAAAATGTCGGATAGTTCATCAAGTGATTCTTTATTTTCATCTGGTGATTTCAACTAAATCATTGTACATTTCTCTGAAATTGCATCATTCAATGTCAATGAAGTATTATGTCAATAAAATATCATGTTCAAATTATAAACTAAATAGCCAATACTGACTAAATGTGTGGCACTGTGACTGTCTATAAGTATTCCCCTGCACTGATAATCAATACCAGTGGAGTGACCAACAGTAAGTTTATTGGCTTGGCTGCATTTATGCAGCAGTCAAATGCAATCCTGACCCCCCGTCCTCACGTATCGACGCTCAATCGACGTCGATAAAACGTCGTTGCCTGAACGATCTTTTTTTTCAAGAAAGTCGTTTGTGTGGCGATCTAAAGCTAAAATACTGGTGATGTCATGTCCATTAAAATCTAAAAAAAACGCCGTTGTCGTGGCGATATACGTTAATGTAGGCGTCGTTGTAATTTTTTTATTTGATTATTAAAATACTACTACTACTGCGACATCACCGACGCTGCTGCGTCACGATGTGGTGTACAAGAAATCTCAACTGGTCTCAATCCCGTGTCAGGTCTTCCACACTCTATTTTTTCACTAGAAAAATAGATAAATCGGGACAATCTGTGCGTTTCGTGGGTGAGTTATAAAGCTATGCGTGACTGGTGTCACTGCGGGCCGTGTTGTAGTAAAAAATTATGCTACGCGTGAAATAAACCTAATAGCGGGTCTTCTAATTCAATATAGATCCATATTTTTGTCTAATTGTGTGTAAAAAAAGAATGCACGCATGTCGTTTTCCTGCCTATCAAGATTATTTTTGATAGTGATTGCTTGTCGTTGGCTATTGTAATTCATCATGATAAACTGTCGTTACCTGGACGATAAGTTATAAATTTAGTGTCGTTATAGTGTCGATTGTATGAGGGGGGGTCAGGATTGCAATTGACCGCTGCATTAAAACTTCACAAAACTTCCCAATGATTCTGAAGAAAATCATGAATATTTCAGTGCGATTCTCGCTGGAAAATATCGGACAATAGAGCAGTCAAGACAGCCCATTGCTTGAGAGACGTCATCAATATGGGAGATTTGAAACAAATGGCGTAGTGCTATGTCATGGAATAATAGCGAATTAAGGCAGGATTTTCATACTATCTGGATTTAACATCACCAAATTCTGCTATTCCATAGCCAGGGATAAAGGTCAGTAGATTATAAAATCACACAGAGATGTGGTATTTGCTGGCCTGCAAATAAGTGGTGTCGTCCTTTAAGTTTATAAACATACTAACATAGAAAATAAATATACTTCTATATAATGATTTTCAAGATAAATCCTTAAATTTAAAATTTTCGCCAAATTGAAAATACCAATAAATTCCTAAATTGAGTAAGGAAATACACATATAAAGAATACCTAAAATGTTATTGCGAAGAAATGAAAGAATGCACCAAAATACTTATAGCATTTAAATTTGTAAAGATCCTATAACTGTAGGGAAAATGCCTCATGACAAGGTTATGATGGGGCTTTAAATTACTATCAGCAATTATGAAAAAGAAAACTGAATTGCATTGCAAATAATGAGCCGCGATGTTATCATAACAGAGTATACCTTTGATCTTATTGGATGATGCAGATCTAACTTCCGCTTCACAATCTTTCAACAAACTGGTAAACGCTGGAACAAGATCGATCTTCGTCAGTGCTGGTCCAATAGCTTTTTGGATCTAAAATTATTTTTTATAAAGAATATGATTATAAAAACAAAGTATGGTTAAATTCCTAAAGTTTTTTTGCAAAATATAGAGAAAGCTATTGATTTATTTCACGTTATGATGATTATGAAAAAGTATGGAATACAACATTGTATATAGCACTACTTACTTCAGTGAACTTGTCAGCTACCATATAACGTACTCTCCAAGACTTGTCATCGGCAGCTTGACGAATTGTCGGCATCACCAATGCTTCCTTGTCGTCTTGACTCAATAACCCAGCAATACTTACGCATGATTCTACAGCCAACAACCGCACAGAGTCCTGTAATAAGGTACAAATTTGAATGAAAATTTTTTGCTATGGAACAAATATAAAACCACTGAATACAACAAAATTTAAACTGATAAGTTGTTTACTTGAACTTACCTGCTCATCCTGAGCCAGAGAAGAAAACAAAGGAATAATATCACTTTTCAACTGTTCTTTATCCATCACTTTGGCAAATTCCCCAAGCTTAGATGCAGCAGCACGCCGAACCATTGGTGTGTCATCACCACACAGGTTACAGAAATGCCTGACATGATACAGTTTATATTAAGAAGCGTTTAAACACATTTGCCAAAATCAATGAGCCATGTAAGTTGTGTTAAATAACTTGTTAGGTGTGATAAGTTATTTTTAAAGTATATTAATACTTACTGTCTTAGCTCTGCTTTCGTTGAGCTAGACACACGAGCATATGTAACACTAAACAATCCACATGCAGATGTTCTTGAAGTGAACCAATCCCCTAAAATTTTGAACGTAGAACTAAAACTTTGCCTTGTTGTAAAAAATGTCAAGTCCGAAAAATGTATCTTCATATATTTCATTAATAACAAACCTGCAGATAGGCGCTTGACGAGTGGAACCATGTGGGCTTCCAAATCAGCAGGTGAATGATCGGCTGCAATAATTCTCAGCGAATCGACTGCCTTGTCACGAACAACTGTTTCCTCGACTGTTGCCAAACTTTCTAAAGGAGCCTGAAACATTACACAGTTATTTATTTCACTTATTACAAACTAGAATACATTAATGAGCACTATGACCGACAAAGGACAACTTATTATATATGCAGCAGCACATAAGCAAACTTTCTTATCTTAATCAATTACACACATTATTCTCCTGGGACTGTGTTTAATTTATTATACTTAATATAAACTAGTAGAAATAAGAGGGATGTATTTTGAAAATGTTATCATACATACAAGAAGACAGTGCACATGTTCTGGTCCGCCAACATATGGAGTAAATTGGCCTAGTTGTTCAGCCAAAGCAAGTAAAACTTCATCCTCATCGTAAATAGTATCTAAATAAAAAACAAATGACATCTACTATATTAAAATCATACAATTGATGTAACGATTACAATATTGATCAATTTCTAAATAAATGTAAAACCTATGGTAATGTATGAAACTTACCAGTCAAGAACGGAATGAGTTCAATTCTAGTTCTTTCAACACCCAAAGCCAATGCAATGGTTGACAATTTTTTTATGCTGTTAAGTCGGAGCTGTATCATGAAAAAGAAAATTCAGAATGATAAATTTGCAACAGGCAGGTATAACACAACATGGTAATGGTTTCTGGAGTGACATCTTAATTTTGTGTTTGTTAAATTTTTATATTAATAAAAATTATTAAAAATTTTTTAGTTATGGTTACCACTCCCACTAATCTAGACACATAACAGGTCAAGTTTTGTGTACATCACTGTGGCAGTTAGTTCAATCCGACAGACAGTTAGTCCTTTTCCACTTAAAATGCTTGGAGAAAATCCCAAATCAAAATTTAATTTAAAGTCTAATTTGTTCAAGAAGTTTTACATGATCAAAGGAAATAAAATAAGTACAATACATCAAAGAAGACCACTAACTTAATGTAAATGCTCTGATTAGTTGTTGACCAGTAGCTTTGTATGCAAAATAATTGACATTCATTGATCTATTCCAAACTAATTATTTTTTACATTAATTAAAACTTAATAAATAAGTCCATTTTTGTCAGTTTCCTCTTAATTTTCTGATGTTCACAAAAGTAGAATATTTGTCTGCGTTTTTCCAAAAAAGCGTCCATCAATTTTTATGGATTTTTACCCTCCCTGGTCACTTTTACCTTGGCCAAAATTAGATCCTAGGGCAGGCAAATGCCTTGGACATTTCTACTAAGTACCATTCTGAAGATGGGGCATACGTATAAACTAGTTTTTTGAAAAAAATGTCAGGCAAGTTCTAATCTAATCTTCCATCTAAGGCATCTTGTTTCAAAATTTTTATCAACTTCAACAGACTTATTACAGATAGTCCTCTCAATATAAAGTGTTGGCACAAGTGATTTTGTCGACTATAAGTATAACGGAAAAATCCATACGTATGATGTGGCCCTTGGGGTGTGACCGTTACTATGCCTACATACATAACATAGACTAAGTTATGGTCTGTAGTGTTAGTGTATGTAATTTTGTAATGTAATAGTGTACTGTCACTGGTCTGGTGGGTGGGAATAGTATAGGATGACTGCCGGGATACCAGACCAAATTAAGTTTCACAATTACAAATCTACAATTACAATTCTATAACTATAGAAACTAATAAAAGTTTATATAAAAAAATGTGTTCCATCAACAGACCTGCCTACCCCAAATTTTAAACTAGTGTAGTTTGACCAGGGTTTGACCGTATTTTTGCATCCAGATGTGTA
>JAYJLZ010175851.1:0-10911 GCA_036873915.1 Tubulanus ruber | reverse complement strand
ATCATGGAAAATTGGCTCTGAAAGTCATGGAAAATCATGGAATTTGTTAGTTGTCCAAGTGCATAAACCCTGTATTATTTCCCTGCTTATTGTTTCCCTGCTTATTGTTTCCCTGCTTATTGTTCCCCTGTATTTTATTCCCCTGCATATTATACCCCTAAATACTATTCCCCTAAATACTATTCCCATGTCTATTTTCTCCAGTATATTATTATTCCCCTGTATATTTTTCCCCATTTTATTATTCCCCTGTCTATTATTTCCCCTCTATATTATTATTCCCCTGTATATTTTTCCCCTTTTTATTATTCCCCTGTCTATTATTTCCCCTCTATATTATTATTCCCCTGTATATTTTTTACAGTATGTCTTAATTGTTTTTATAAAATTGTATCTCGTAGTTGAATTTATCTTGACAGAATTATAACATTCGGCGAATCAGCTTACAAAACCAGAAGTCATATAACCGACCTTGAACAACGAGGTCTCCAAGGTGATCGCATTCTTGTAAATGGTATAAGAACAGGTACTGCCAAGGTGACGGTTGCGTTGAGAGACACGGCGTATAAGGTTAGTTGTTAGTTTATGTTTATTTACATTTATGTAATATTTATTTAATGGTTCGAGTTGTTTATCAAAGTACAGTGTATAGGAATGAGGGAGTCGACGAGGTAGTCCAACAGAAACAGAATAAGAATTAAGGATACAAGAGGATTCACTAGTGTCCAGTTTAAAAGCGTAAATTGTAAAAAAATATAAAATGAAGTCGGACCCAACTTAAAACTCATTATTATCCAGATTTTATTTGCATGATGTAACGAAGGGACACCCATTCTCTTCATTCAGGTGATGTTTTAAAATACATTGTGACATGATCATCTTTAATTAGTTATAAAATGCTTTTGTTAATTTTAATTGTAGCAATCGGTGAAACCAGACATCGTTAGATTAATTGTTATCGCGAATATAATGCTAACACCTTCGATGGTTTACGTTCTCGTTGGAGCAGACGTGAAATATCGTGTTGATCTCATTGGACAGACAACTACATCAGGTAACAATAATTTATAACAGTCATCATGTCCAGCCAACTTCGCATAACATGCATTATTAATCCCACTCATTCCAAAAGTCAGTAATTTTTCCTGTAACAACAAATTGCACCCGAGAGTCAAAATTTATTTTTCATTATATTTCATTAATTTTCATTAATTCATATTTTTCATTTTCACCCAAATGTTTCTGATTTTGATGTGAGTTTTAAATAACATGATACATACATCTTTCATATTTCTGTTATTATGAACTACCTTTATAACAAATTTTTATGTATTTGTCCCAGCAACGGACCTGGACATAACACCGTTGCTGGGAACCAACAGACACCTGTTGTAGTTGTATATGTGCTTCACAGGTGGCAGTGTTTGTTAATTCTGCTGTTTTTTTGTAGAAATCTTAATGCCGTCAGAACAGTATTATTTAGAAGTTGTCGATGATAAAACCTGCTCGTTAAACGCGCAGACGTCGACTATAACAGCGATCGGCTCCGGAGATACGGAGGTCGTTCTCAAAGATAAAAGTATCCTTTCAACAGCTATAATCGGCCGATCTGAACCAGAACATTTTTTTAACCTATTTATCATCGTTGTAATTATCTTTTTTTTAATTATAAGTGTAACTAACATTCTTGTAATTAATATTTTGTTGTCAATGGTAAAATTACAATAGAGTGAAATTTAGTGATTTATTTATCTTTTTTCAGCATTAATTGAGGCTTTTCCTACAAATTCTTGGGGTTCTTCATGTTTGAATGTCAGGGTGATATGTAGACTCAGTTGTGTGTTTGAATGTCCCGGTGGTAGGAAGGACTTACGTTTATGGTTTGCAACACTAGAATAAGAACTAGAACCTTTGCTGAGTAAAAGACAACTATGATTGGTCAATTTTCCAGTCTTAGAAAACGGACCATAAAACTGATATTAATGTGGCATGTTTTCTTAACTTGTCCCAGATATAATAGAAAAGGAAGCGTTTCGAATGCCGTCTGCCGGGGTCCACGTTGTTTATCCTGGGTATATCGGATTTCAAGTGATGCCAGGAAGGAAGTGGATTCTAGAAGTCGACCGAGTTTATGAAATAACAATCGAGATATTTGATAAAGACAGTCATAAGATTCATCCATCTGATGTGAGTAACGTTGAATCTGACCTCTAACCCCTACTACATACGTTATAATGTTCAATACTGTTATCTGTTCGCCTGACCTGTTTCGATCCCGGCCTCCCCCATCATCATCCTACTACGTATGTCATAATGTTCAATACTGTTATCTGTTCGCCTGACCTGTTTCGATCCCGGCCTCCCCCATGATCATCCGTGCAGAACCTCTCCGCTTCTTATTTTAGAATATTCGCGTTGTGGCGAAGTTTCCGAACGACTCGTTTCAAGTTCTGGAATCGAGCAGAAACGGAACGTATCACATCGTTAAAACAGTTAAGGGCGGACATACACAGATTGCAGGACATCTCGTGTCAGTTATAAGCAAGGTAACACACAGCGTGACGCAAGTCCAATTTATGTAAATCAATAGACACTATGCACTGTAGTTGCTTATTCACAGCTTCGCAACCTAAAACAAAAATTAGTTAAGACTTAACTTAAGTTTGGATTGTGGCTTGTTTTCCTTGTATGAAAAATTACGGTTTAAGTCGCCCTTGGTTCTTTCAAGTAATTATATTTCTGATGTGATCACTGGCTCTACTATTAATATATCTGGCATTGTGACTAAAATAATATGAGCATACTTCTTTGCTTTCAAAATTAAATATGTCGAAAATGTTTATTTACTGTGCAATTCCAGGATGGGAAAGAGATACATATAACGCCACCTATAACGAACCTACAAGCGGTTGAGATTTACGATCGTATCGCTGTTATTCCATCATTACTGGTGTTTCCATGGGACCCGACAACAAAGACTTCATACATCTACCAGTTGAAGGTTAATATATCAAACATACTGTTACATGTGCATGTCAAACTTTTTGTAACATGTGCCTGTCAAACATTTTGTAACATGTTCCTGTCAAACATGTTGTAACATATATAACCTGTTATTGTTATTTTGTTTCTAGGCAACGGGTGGAAGTGGTAACTATACCTGGTCTACATCAGAGGTAACCATAGCAACGGTTAATATTCATGGTCAGATAGCGTCTGGGAGCCAGGGTGTTACCCACGTTATAGCGAGGGATGTTAAAAACGTCGACAACAAAGGAACTATGGAGGTAAGAGTTATGTTTCATAAGCATTAAGTATTTTACATTGATATTACAGTTTTCTTACGGCTCCTAGAATTCCTTGAAAGTCATGGAAATTATAAAACCATTTTTCCGGTTATGGAAACTCTTTGAAAAATTCAACAGTATTCCTGGAAACTCCTGGAAATTTTATTCAGTAAAAAATAAATTTTGGTGCTACTCTGAAGAAAACTGATGCTGTATTATAGGATCTGAAATTATAGGATTCTCAATTTTCTGTCTCTTTATATTAATTTAAGTCTGACTGTAACCTGCATGTTTTCATTAAAATGTTAAGAAAATTAAAGGAAAAATCTTGGAAATATAAAATGGTCCATTGATTCCGTGACAATGATTATTCCTGGAAATTTGACTTTTTTTCCCTGAACACTCCTGGAATTTGACTTTTCACCAAGTGTATGAATCCTGTATTAGCTGTATGTTTGTATGATGTAGGTTCATGTGGTGCCACCTATTGAGCTATCGCTTCTGCCATCGGTTGTCGAAGCTGAGATCGGCACAGATTTGACTTTACCTGTTGCTCTGTATACGTACGTTAATCAAGGTTAGTAAGAATTATAAACATCGAGTGGGATCTGTTGACGGTAACTGAGATTATGGGTTGTGTTGTCGATGGTAACTGTTTTTGGGTTTTATTGTTGTAGTTGTCGTCGATGGTAAGACGCCCATAGCCGATTGTAGTCATCTTCCGTTAAAGATCTCCCTTGATAGTCATATATTCCAACACTTGTCAGGTAAGTAGTCATCAAAATAATCTAAAAATTTATGCCCGTTAACTAGTAAGTTAATGATATGTAGGTTGTGAAATGATGATGATGTAGATGATGAATTGTTTTTAGTTGAGCCACCGATTGTTGAAGGAAGCTGTGCATCGTTACGGGTAAAGGCACGTAACCTTGGTAACACTGAGTTGATAATATCGTACAGCGGCGACAATGTATATTTGGAAGATAAAATGACCATCGCTGCATTTCTACCATTAAAGGTAAAGTAGGTAAAGCTAGGCAACTGTGAGAAAGAGTTCTGTAGGAGATATCTGTGTTATCTTGTATCGAAATAAGTAGTCATTGTCTACGATTGTTTAATATTATTTTAAGTTGGTGAATATTGAAGGAACGGCCGTAGTAACAGTTGGATCATCTCTTGACCTGATTCTGACTGGGGGACCTCAAGCCTGGATACTTAATCCATCAAAATACTTCCAAAAATGTAAGTTAAAATGGAAATTTTTAGGCGCTAGATTGAATTTTTCTTTGCTATGATATATGCAATGTTGCTAGGATATATTTTATGTTGCTAGGATATATCTTATGTTGTTGCTGATTATTTGTTATGTTGCTAGAATATAATAATTTATAATAGTATTATTAATTTAAATTATTTATTTGATTTTAGTGTCTGTTGAATTAGAGAATATTGTTGCTACGGAGAAAATATCATCCTACGGTTTACAGAGTAAGTAATTGCACTTAATTATCTGTTTAGTTAATGATCTATGTTTAATGGTAATTAATATCTTAATTCCTGTATAATTAATGATTTAAATCCCTGTATAATTAATAACCATGAATGCTTGTTTCAGAAAACTACCATGTCTTTCATGTTCTGTGTAAAGATATCGATGAACAGGTTAGTACCGTTACTCCCCTGTAGAGGGCGTTTCTCATAGGACAATCATCTATTTTTTTTAAAAGACTTCTTTCGATAAAGGTTAATCTTACCCGGTATGATTAGAAGGGTAATCTTACCCCGTATGATTATAAGGGAAATCCTTCATGATGTGAAAATGTTAGTTTGTTATTTTAGATTCTGATTGTTAAGGTCGGAAATGGTGAAACGTCTAAGAATTTGTTTCCAGTGACGGCTTTGGCAAAAATACGGTAACAACAGCAACGAAAACATTTAAATACTTACAATATACCTTTACCTCTTGGGGTCCACATGTTCCTCATGTTCGGGACCCCACATGTTCCTCATGTTCAGGACACCACATGTTCCTCATGTTCAGGACACCACATGTTCCTCATGTATAACTCATTTACAGCATAATATCTCACTAAATCGTTTATATATGTAATAAATGGATATTGATATTTGATATGATATTATTAATTCCTTTGATTGTACCAGTCAGTGTGTTTTTTTTAGGTTTTCGTGTGCAGCACCTGTCGGTCTGCATTTAAACCCGGTTATATCACAGCCAAACGGCCTTCCACCTTGTCCGATAACTCAAGATAGCAACCATGCAGTAAGTCATTATCTCGTTATCTCCTTTTAAGTAGTTATCTTGTTAAGATTAGAAGTAGCTATTATTCTGAATGTTCTAAATAAGCCGTCTTAATTTGCGGTTTAGTCCGTGTAAGTTTTTGACAGGTTCTTTGTTTTCGCGGTTTAGTCCGTGTAAGTTTGTGACAGATTCTTTGTTTTCGCGGTTTAGTCTGTGTAAGTTTGTGACAGGTTTGTTGTTTTTCGCGGTTTAGTCGATGTTAGGTGTTAAGAAATGTAGTGTTGTTTATTTAAATGTTACTTTCAATAATGGTTTTTAACAGGTGTAAAAATTAAAAAAAATTATGAAATATTTAGTTTGATTAAAATTTGGTTGTGTATGTTATAGATTCCGGTCTACTCGCATAAAGACTTCGATATAAACGTTTGGGTTACTGATAGCAACGGTCGTAAGTTTGACAACTTTACGTCGTTGTCGATCGATTGGAGAATTTCAGACGCGTCGCTGGCCGTTTTTAACGAAGAAGGAACGATAACTGAAATACAAAAAACCACTGTGGGTGTCCGTACTGGTCGAAGTAAGTTTTAACTTCCAATGTGCTGCCACCTATTGTTTGTTGAGATGTTTTAAATGTCACTCGTTTACTGCATTTATGTAATTCATTGTTGATAACCATGGAAACCGTTATTACAGCCTATCAGAACGTACAGATGTCCGCGACACTTGGTTCACTGATGATAACGGCAACAATTGATCATTACCGTGGCGACTATTTCTCATCACAGTATATCAGATATCAGGTGAGTCATGTTATTGTGAGTAACTATGATATTGTGAGTCGTGTTATTATGAGTAACAATGATATTGTTAGTCGTGTTATTGTGAGTAACTATGTTATTGTGAGTCATATTATTGTGAGTAACTATGATATTGTGAGTCGTGCTATTGTGAGTAACTATGATATTGTGAGTAACTATGATATTTTTGTTTTGTTTAGGAGACTATTAATCCTGCTATTAGTCAAACTCTCGTTCTCATGCTCGTAGAAGATGCAGTACTTGCTCCATCTAGTGTTCATATGTTCAATCACCCTGACAACAAGGTAAATACGATTGTTGAAATCTTATCCAATCTGCTTCTGTTATTTCCTTAATTTATAACCAGTTGTTGATGGGTGTCTTAGGATAACATAGTCACATTGTAACTAAGGTGTTTGTTGCTATGGCTAGTATTGTTGCTGTAACTATGGTGTTTGTTGCTATGGCTAGTATTGTTGCTGTAACTATGGTGTTGGTTGCTATGGCTAGTATTGTTGCTGTAACTATGGTGTTTGTTGCTATGACTAGTATTGTTGCTGTAACTATGGTTTTTGTTGCTATGGCTAGTATTGTTGCTGTAACCAGGTGTTTGTTGCTATGGCTAGTATTGTTGCTGTATCTATAGTGTTTGTTGCTATGGCTAGTATTGTTGCTATAACTATGGTGTTTGTTGCTATGGCTAGTATTGTTGCTGTAACTATGGTGTTTGTTGCTATGGCTAGTATTGTTGCTGTAACTATGGTGTTTGTTGCTATGGCTAGTATTGTTGTTGTAACTATGGTGTTTGTTGCTATGGCTAGTATTGTTGCTGTAACTATGGTGTTTGTTGCTATAGGTGAAGTTGACTATAGAAAAGGGATCTGGATACTTCCATATCGACCAAGCTGGCTCAAACATCGCTAAAACCACATACGACGTCAAAACGAAGAAAGTTACAGTAAGTAAACTTTCACCTACCATGGCTCCCGTACACAGTGTTATAACTAGTCTCTACTGTATAATATAGGTCATACCGCAGCATGAGGGAATAATATGGCTCCCGAACACAGTGTTATAACAAGTCTCTCTTCTGTATAATATAGGTCATACCGCAGCAGGAAGGAATAATGGTGATGACTGTGTTTGATCTTTGTTTGCCGAGTGAGAAACACGCTACAGCTGATATATACGTGGCAGGTGTCGCCACTATAGACGTCAATGTTATTGATAAGGTAACGACCTATATCTTCACACACATATAATTTACAATTAAACGCACACGAAGATATTGTGAGATATTAACATCATTGATTTAATTCGTGAGTACGTGATGCAATATTTACACATAACGATGACTGGGTTTTTTAATGTTTTCGACAGGTCCAGATTTATAAAGAGATTTACGCGACGGTTCGAGTTTTAGACAGTGAAGATCAACCACTTCTGGCTAAATACTTCACCTTGATGGATCTTAAACCATCGGCCGATTCAAACATCATCTCCGTCAAGTAAGAACGATATTCTACCATAGAGTCATAGTAGTCTTGGCGCGCATAGGGCCGGTCACACTAGCCAAATTTCCGCCCGAATAGTCGCCGAATGAGTGGTCACACTTGCTAAATTCTCCACGATTAACTAGTCGAAAGTGGGTCGATAGTCTCCAGCTGCATCTAATGAGGTTAATTGAGTGCAAAACGGTTAATCATGTGACATTCTCGACATCAGTGATTAGCTAATGAAGCGATGTCTTCGGCGAACCCGGTCACACTAGGCAAATAATATTCGGCCGAAAATATCAAACATGCTTGATGTTAAAATATTCGGCAGAATGGAAATTCGGTCGAATATAGCCGGTCACACTAGGCGAAATTCGACGCCGAATGATTCGGGCGAAAGATTCATCTGAATGATTCGGCTAGTGTGACCAGCCCTTATACATTGTGTTCTAGTTGCTCGGTGATGGTTGTATATTGTTGTTATTTCAGACCGTACTCATCGAGTGAGTACACCACGACGTACCTGATACACGGACAGACTCTCGGGACGACGAGTCTAACAATGCAGGCCGTCGCTCGTACTGGTCAGGTGATCACAAGTCGACCCCGCGATATTCAAGTATTTCCACCGCTGCGACTAGATCCGCGTAACATCACTCTCATTATAGGAGCGTTATTCCAGGTATTTAGACGTAGTGTTTAGCTTTGTGCCGGTTTTGTCGATATCGTGTGGGTTTGTATTTATCGTATGGGTCTTTTTTAAATTTTACAGGTTATAAGTTTCGGCGGTCCTCAGCCACAGTCTACGATAGAATACTCTGTGTTGAACTCTGACACAGCGTCCGTCTCCAGTAGCGCTTTGATTGAAGCTCTTGAGCTCGGAAATACCACGATCACCGGACGAGCAGTTGGCATCGATCCAGAAACGGGACAAACTGTCGTTTACTCGCAGGTAACGTGTTCTAAATCGTTACAGTGTTGTCAGTTTTCCGGAAATTTCCGGATTTCCGTAAATTGCAATTGCCTAGGATTGTTCTCCGGAACTTTCCGGAAATTTTACTGATGTATATCATTGAAATATGAACTCTAATATATGAAATGCTTCACCGGAAACACGGGAGAACCGTTCTAATGCCTTTAATTTTAAAAATTTTCCTGGGGGTGTCTAGGAGGATCGCGAGATCGTGATGATTTCAGTTCCGGATATTTGATCAAACATAACTGGCATAACTGTCATTAGTAATGTCCTGTGTCTTAGAGAAGGTATATATGATGGTTGCCTTGTAACGGATATGTTGTTTTGTTATTGTAGGACATGGTGAATGTTTATGTTGTCATGTTTAACGGAATAAGAATACATGCTCCGTTGACGAGGATACAGGCCGGTACACAGGTACACGTCTCTCTCTCTCTCGCTTTATTTCTCTCTCACTGTCTTACGTTTCCATGGTGACTGATTTATTGTTTATTATAGATGCCCGTATATGCTATGGGAGTCAACGAGCCGGAGACACCGTTCTCGTTCGGTAGCGCTCTACCACCATTGACCTTGACCTGGAGTATAAACAATAAAGAAGTTGCTACATTGAAATCGGTGTTCCACAGGGTAAGAACTACGGGACAGTTTAATATTTTGGCCGTGATATTTGCAATTATCTGCGTAATTAACGTATTTTGATGGATGTTTTTTTCTCTGTTCGATAAACTAGAGTGGAATAAAAGTTGGTAAAGAAAGTAATTTTGCGATGAGGCTCAGCGCGAAACAGGAAGGACACATAACAATAAAAGTCCGAGCAACCGTAGCAACGAACAGTCGACTCCAGGTTATAAACAACTTACAGTTGACAGACTCCGTGCAGATACAGGTGCGTTAACCCGTCAAACACGGTCGGATAAGTACCAGTCACACTTAGCTGGGTCGTACTAGTTCCACAGGCAGGTCGGACTAGTTCCACACAAAGATTTGACACCAGTCTCGCAATGATATTCATGCCGATGGTAACACTGTACGGTAACAATGTTTAATTGTTGATTGTAGGTATTCGAGAAGTTAACTATGATACAGCCAGACACGTGCGACGGACGGGTTGTCATGACGCCCAGCACGGAAACAATTATAAAGACGAACAGGTACACGGTTTAACTCTCGTTACCATGGCAACTAGCATTGTTGTATTCTAATGCATGTTTGTCCTAGTTGAGTTGGGATAATTGAGTAAGTGACTGGTGACTACAGTCAACTCCTATTATAACGAAGTTGGAGGGACCACAAGAAATACTTCGTTATAGAAAATGTTTCGTTATAAGCAATGTAATGGAAGTACGTATGTAATGCATGATAGTTTTTATTCGTCTGTCCGTTGTTCTAATGCGTTATGAGTTTCATTATTCTTCTTACAGAGACTCGTCTGCCAGAAAGGTCACATACAGGTTACTAGGTCAAGGTCACCAGGTTGTGACGCTGGGACCAGGCGGTCAGTTAAAGTCTGGCGTGATGCTGGGACAAACGAGTTTACTGATTACGTCTCTTGAGGAGTTCAGCATCAATCAGACTACGGTCGTCTTAATCCAGGTCTGTTTCGTTCCAGGGGGCGTTGTATCCTTATATTAGATAAGATTCTGTTCCAGGGGGGGCAATAATCCTTGCATTAAATAAGTTTCCGTTCCAGAGGGAATTTTATCCTTGGATTAAATAAGTTTCGGTTCCAGGGGGCATTTTATCCTTGCATTAAATAAGTTTCCGTTCCAGGGGTTGTTGTATCCTTACATTAAATAAGTTTCCGTTCCAGGGGGGTTTGTAGCCTTACATTAAATAAGCTTCCGTTCCAGGGGGTTTGTATCCTTACATTAAATAAGCTTACGTTCCAGGGGGCATTTTATCCTTGCATTAAATAAGTTTCCGTTCCAGGGGTTGTTGTATCCTTGCATTTCCGTTCCAGGGGGTTTGTATCCTTGCATTAAATAAGTTGATAGTTTAAACAGATTCAGTCTTATATTGGTATTTATGTAGGTGAAACCTGTGGCGTACATGATGCTGAACGTCGATACAGTCATTCGCAGCTCTACCTCCT
>JAYJLZ010175518.1:0-10916 GCA_036873915.1 Tubulanus ruber | reverse complement strand
TGTCATCGCCATTATCTATAAAAGTCGATCTGGCCCGGCATCCTTTTTGATGACGAAGAGCACAGCCACTCAGTATCAGTAGAATCAAATAACGCTTTAACCATATGTATTGTAATATTATATCCTAACGTCTTTATGAAGCGTCAAAAAAAATGATTAACAATACATTTTTAACAGCTCTTCCAACAACCAAGATGGCTACCAGTCAAGTTGAAAAACACACCAAGCTGTACTTACCAAATAATTAAAAGGAAACGGTTCTGTGATGATTCTACAGATATATTGTGAAGTTTTTTAGACACACTTGTGAACTAGAAGCTAGTTTTGTCGCTCAATATGAATCACATTACATACAATGTTGGCAAAGACAACCACGGCATGTGAGAACTAAGTAAACAAAAAGGCTAAAATTTCGTGAAAAATTCCTTTCATTCAAATTTATTCTGGCATGACAAGGATCAGTCAGATGAAAACTTGACAGAAAGAGATATTCCGAACGCAGGCGATAGTGTATGATCCCCAAGGTATCACCTCCATTATTAAGCACAAACAGAACTGCAGTAGCTGTCTGAACAAGCAGAAAGAACTTGTCACAGAGAGGATAGTGGTTCGTAAATGCCCACAGCAACAATACAAAGACATTTGTACTTTGGCTCTTATATTTTTATGAGCGTAGCTAGATTCAATTAAAGATAGGATATATGCGACGTTGTCGTGGAAAAAAATCAGACTACTCAAAGCTAACATTGTACATCGTACAGCTTGCATGCTCAGATAACCATCTTCTCATCATGCGATGACAAGTTTTTGACGGACAAAAGTTTAATTGAAAATATTCCAGTAGATGACACATTTTCAAATGAAATAAAAACTGCGTTTTTCACACCAAAATTTATCATGTCGGAATATCAATGATGATTGTATTTCATACAAGACCAGACGACGATAACAACCATTTAAAAATATAGTTAATGTGTGACGTGTACTTCTACATCAACCTGAAATGGACATTATCCGCGCTGAGAAATAACTAGTTGCGTGACATTTGGAATAGATGTATAACAATGGGGTTCATTTAGATAAGACAATAAAATGGATTAAATTCCATCACAAAGTACACCCGGCTGATACCAAACAATAAATGATCGTACATTAATGAAGCAGTAATACATTGGTACTTTGTGACTGGACAAATTACGAAACCCGCATACATGTAGTTCGCAAACTCAATACATGTAGATGAAAACCAACAATATTAATTTGACACAAAACAAAAATATACATGTACATATAAAATACACCTTACTTCCCTGGTCCGTGATATTATCATCTTTTTGGTTTTATCCTTAATATGGAAATTTATTCGATTCTCATTCGTCTTCTGACGTTGTAACGGTTAGATTTTTTCATACATGTCGCAGTGACATCTCAATCACTACAAAGCAGTATTTTCAAGAACAATGTTTTTGAAACATTTGGATAGACTTTCATGAGGCACGTTAGCAAATCAACATTATCCACCATAAAACAGCTATAAAAGTTGTTTTTCAATTTTTCGCTACTGATTATGATAATTATTAAATTCTTGTGAACGTTTCATCACTTTGACATACCTCTAAATAAAAGATATCCAACAAACTGAGCATCCCAGATTGATGTGGAGAAATGTCGATGAGCAAAAAATTGCCGAGGATGCTGGCGAACACATTGTGGTATCAATTCGCTTTGATATAGATTATATATTTTTGACCTTCATAAGACGTTAGGATATAATATTACAATACATATTGTTAAAGCGTTATTTGATTCTGCCGATAGTGAGTGTCTGTGCTCTTCGTCATCAAAAATGGTGCCTTCCCAGTGCTTGAGCGTGTCGTTGCAGCAAGATTGTCAGTATACATGGAGGCTACATGACCCGCTGCTATCAGCGTACAAACATGGACATAACTGTTAACTACGTTGTTCTCAAGGTCCAGAATGACCTAAGGTGCATGGTCGATAGTCATGGCAGTTCCCTACTTGTGATCCTCTATTTAAGTGCTGCATTCGACACTTTCGACCATGACTTGCTCGCATGGAAACCCTTCTCTGTATAAATGGGACAGCGATTGTATGGTTTCGGTACTATTTGTCAGGACGCATCCAGCTGGTTACTATTGACGGCTTCAAATCACAACCACTTTCGCTAATTTGTGGCGTACCTCAGGGTTCCGTAATGGGACCACTTCTGTTTTTAATTTAATTTACATCATCCCGTTGATGCATCTCTTTGAAAGAAGCAATGTTAAACGACATGGCTTTGCTGGTGATACGCAAACCTAAATCGCACTCAGTGGCAGGTGCTGAGCTACAGTTTCAGTTTATTTTTGCGTCGCAATCGCGGTAGAGCAAAATCAGAGCTATTTGCTGACCAGAGAAAAATTTTACGTCTCATACCAGTCTTAACCAGTTATCATTTTGAAACTACGATATGTATAGGAAACAATACAATTTTGAATGAATTTCACAAAGTAACATATGTAAATACATGCACACAAAGTTATACTAGATGGAGTAAAGAGTAAAAATATCTGTGCAAATCAAAATGGCTGTAAGTCTGCCATGTTGAATGTGATTCCGCCCGTCTTGAAACTGGTACCAATATGACTTTAGAATAAATTAAAAAAGTCTTTAAAATATTGAAAACAAAGTGTGTCGACGAGGACTAAGTACAGCGCTGTACCTTAGTTATAGCACGCCAGTCGGCCATCTTGATCCAAATTCTGCCAGTTGTCCAGTAATTGTGCTACTAGTATTATATATTTAATTTCATGAGTTTTCTACTGAAAATTAACATAATATTCTCACCAATTAAAAATTGATATGGCTTCAAGTTGTACGTATGGAAATAAATAAATTTCGAATTTCGCGGACCACGACATGATATCAACACTATTTGGTGAGATTTGTCTTTGCGTATTCAATTTGATTTTGAAATTACTTACAATTTTGTTTCAATGATAGGTGCCACCACGAAGGTGTGTTATGTTTGCCGGTATATTTTATTGATTCTTAGTATAATCCTAACCAAAAAATATTTTTGAAATTGAGATCAAAAAGCAACACGCCCTGAAGCGAGTTCGTGTAGGGTTACGCTTTCCAAACAAACAATAAACGAAAAATCAAAATACAGCTCTATCAGCGAATTTATTAATATTTCAATAAAATATGCATTCAGAAATATGTATTCATATTCAGTATCGAGTGCATGAACCAGTAGCTGAAAACAATTTCACTTGCCTTTTTTACCGCTTTCGGACTTTTTTTTTACCTAGATAGTGCTTTTCTAGTGTATTTTTAGCAGTGTCTTTTTTACTTAGTGTCTTTTTTACCTAGTGTATTTTTTATAAAGGTCTTTTTTTACCAGTGTATTTATACCTTAAACCCAAGACACAGTTGTGCACGAGCGAGGTTGAGTAATTCTAACCCGAGTGACAAATCTTTATTATTCTCGCTGTAATCTGATTAATGTGATCATTTATACTTCAGGTGAAATATCTGCCTCGGAAAACTCAGTCGCCGTCCAAACGAAGCCTGATAGATCAGAGTCATCCATAACGTAGGTTTTCGTAGGTGCAGGCGAAAAGGACGGAAAGAATAAATTACATCTTCGTTAAGAAATAATTTCACTTTTGTGACCGTTCCTGTACAGCGTCATAAAAACAGGTTTAATGCATAAGATCAAAAATACATCAGTTTTACTTTAATTTGCACGTACCGCATTTTTGTACAGAAAAAAACTTCTAGTGACAAAACGATAAAAAATGGGAATTAATAAACTACGAAATGTAAATATTACGGAAAGTTTCGACTTGCAGGCTGTCAGATAGGATATTTCATTACAATTAAACCTACAGTGTAACGTTCTGCATGTAGCATGTATCAGGCTGGAGACTGCAAAATTTCAGTAGTCATTTGAGGTTAATAATGTACAAACATGTCGAAAGTAAAAAAATAAGATTTTACCGATTGAATTATTTGTGAAATATAATCATTATATTGAATTACAACATAGGCTATGCGAAAATATGCTGAATCTTGAGACGCATTAAAAACAAAACATAAATCATTACAGGAATAAAAATAAAAATGAAACTAACAAATGAACTCACATTGTAAATAGCTTCGTAATAATCGGTGGAATGAGCTGTCATCGCACATGGGGACTTTTCATAATCCTCGAAAGGTTCCTCTAAAACTCTTAATTCCCACTCCGTGATGATGATTGGGTGCTTTCACCAGTGCGAAAAATTAAATTGCCACAACTAGAGCGTGACAAACTGAATGGATGACCAGGTTGCGATTCGTAGCAGGTTTACGGCTGATCTGAATTGCCACCGCATCCGTACTTTTCATGTCAAGAGCAACTCGCATTACATCGTGATCAAAACTAATCGATCAACAAAAACAGCAATATGCCGACTTTGAAATGCATCACATCATAAAAATGCGATTGTTATGAATCCATTAAGACTAATATGTTCGGTGGGATCACTTCCGTACTTTACCACTGATTATAATTTTCGTCACTAAAGCGCACAGATTAACACCGTATTTCATCTCTTTGCTTCGGCGTAAATCATTATAAAATGTGGGAAACAAACGGCTAGGTACATTGAGTACGATTTTGTCGGTGGCTGTCGTATTTAAAAAATACCCCTACACAAAACCACTAAACGACCACAATATTGAATCAACTCTATTTTGAGCCGTCATGAGTTGGCACATACATGTATAACTATAATATATATATTGACGGTAACGCATCAGAAATAACCGAGGATAACATGCATTGATCATCTATACAGAAATACCAGTGGTTTATAAGGACAAATAGCCAATAGCGCCTTTGGACAGAAAAAGGAAATGAAATAAGTTACATGTACCGTAGCTGAAATAAAATATCATCAAAAATAAAATTACATGTACTGTACTGTAGTTTCAAATAATAATTCCATCAGGGTGAGAACCCAAGAAAAATTCAACAAAAAAAGTAAGAAAATCTAAGGCATACTGAATGAAAATTTGAAAATTAAAATGGTGAAAACTTGCTCCTGATTTCTCGCCGAGCTAAGATTAAGGCCGTACCTGTAGTTATCTCTCTACTGGTATATTATTGATTTGCCAGTGGTTAAATCGAGGCATACTGTAATTTAGTTATTGTCAATCAAATTTAATCTGAAGAGTAGGGTGTGTACACCGTGTTTAAGTAACATAAATCATAAACAAGTTAAAACTCTTGCGTATAACATGGAGTAAATATAAATCTTAAACAAACCGCAGAGCAGACAATCTCAGTGGAAATGAAATATATTATAAGCTTGAGCATTAAGTAGAATTATTAATCAATGATAGGAACGGTATATACGTTTCATATATCGGAAATACTTCTGTGTAGACTGATACATTTGTATATTTACACATAAAGACGTATATTAATGGCTGTATTTGCAACTAATAATTTAACTTTGGGATACTTGTCATTTATTATCAGTTAAAGCATTTTTGTAATATCGTAACGTCGTAAAAATCAAGTTTATCTACTTTAATTTTGCATATAGACGTTCAGCATCGAACTATAAACGAAAATCGATAAATTATTGGCTGCCTTTAATAAAACACGTATTAGGGTCAAGAAAATGTTCTCTGGTGTCAAAATATCCCACGTGATACAGATCTCGTCCACCGACCACCGAAATTCAAGGATCAATTTTCAATTTGACCATTTATCGAATGCGCAGTAGCTATGTTAATAACAAGGGAGGCGTACAACCGATATCCGGGTCCTGACTACTGGGAATAAATATCTTGTAATATTTACGTATCATTTTGTTTGCGCTTAATAAAGAAATAAGGAAGGCTATTATTTATCAAAATAGTTAATTAATCAATCCATTTTCAATATGACCAGACAGGTGCGAGGGTAGGCGACAGGTTCCGGTACGCGAAAAGGTCCACGCTGATATAGTTCGATGCTGAACGTCTATTTGCAAAATTAAAGTAGATAAACTTGATTTTTACGACGTAACGATATTACAAAAATTGGCATTATATCTTGATGTAATATCTTTTGTTTATAGCGCCAAAACTATGAACCACGTTATCTTCTGATTACACCGGAGAATATGCACGCTATAAATAATAAACATTTCAGTTAGCTGCGCGAATGACAACCAGTATATAATCTTCACCAATAATTTTTGATGCCCCGGGGAATAACATACATATTAAACAGATTTTAAAGACCTCGTTGTACATGACTAGAAATAGCAACGGCATAATCACACAGCGACTGTGTTCATACAGTCTAGATATATATGATGTCTTGGTAGTAGATATTATAGTCATGGTGACAGGTAAGTACATTTATCAATTTCACAACCTGGACCTCGAATATAAGAATTTATTGCAATCTTCCTGGAGTTAATGATCCAGTCGAATGTAACTCATCATTCAAACTCCGTAAATACGAAGTTTCACCATTCCAGAAATCCATCGTCTGCCATTTTGATGAGCATACAAAATTACGTAGCGGTATAATAAACATCAAAATTGCAAGTCATGCAGAAATTCCGAGAAAAATAAGTAAATTCAGATATCAAAGGGGATATTTCTAGTCATTTGGCTTTTCTTTGTAATAAACTTGGTGAACGTTTGCAGCCAACATCAAAACTGACCATGCCTTTCAAATCGTTGCAGCACAGCATATCATATCATATCCTTTTCGAAGCAATACGCTCCCATCACATTTTGACTTTAGCCAAACAGCACTAATGGAGCTGTCAGTTAAATAATCAAAATACATGTAGCTAAATATTGGAGCATCATTAATCATCATACGTCCGCTTAATGCATTAAGTTACCCAACTTAAACGAATATGAATTATGGCAAAAAGTTGATGTATTATGATGATCATGAGATTATGCAATATTTTTCATCGTAAATCTGCTGGAATGAGTATGTCGGGTGCATCGCATCTTATGTTTGCGTTTGGCGCGGTAGTCAGTTACCGCTGACCGCTGTCAACGCTGACCAATGACAAAAAGAGCGAGAAATCTAATGATAAAAGTGAACAATTCTGTCTTTGAATACGACAACGAGACATGCTGCGAAGGATGAAATGACTTTTGAACTTGGGACCATCAAAGGTCATTGTGCCACATATCCAGTCACTGGGCTTTTAACTTGCGACTCATCCCTGATCGAATTAGGACATTAGCAGTGCTTTGTAGACATCCTTTGTAGACGGTAAAATACCTCGATTACGCGAACGAAGAAAAAAATGGCCAAGGTTGTATTTTTTTCTTACCCGATAACTGGCCTTGGACCACGCAAGACTTGACAAATTACATCCACACAAAAAAAGCATATGTAAAAAGCAAACGAAATAAAATCCGAAAATGTCCGTTAATTTCTGTAAATAGATCATAATATAATCTATTTATATAAATTCTTTAAAAACACTTCATATGAAAGATATATTAGCTTTCATATGAAGTTAACCCCCAGACAGATAAATACATTACATTTGCCAGCTATATGCAAAATTCTTCATATCCAATTATTATAAATTGTTTGTTATCATTGACACATTTTGGTAAATCAAAACTTTGTTACGATGGCAGTGAAAGTACAATCGTAACAAATTATTTCAAACACTGGATTCAGCTGTCTTTGAAACTGATGAAGTTTTATATTATTTCTAATACGTTGGTAAACTTCGTTAGTTTTATAATCAACGCTCAATGGCAAATTGTCGAGGACAAAATGTCTGGCATATACAGTACATCCAACAGCTTTAACTAAAGACACAAATACACGTCCATATATCTTGATTTTAGAAAACATTGATCGAAAATTAATAGTCTGAAGCAAAACTTTCAACTCACCTCAATAACATAAGACATTCGTTTTTCCATCGTTGATTTTGTTTTAGAAATTTATCACTTTCTTAAAAATGTTGATTTATCATCGTCATGCGCATTCAGTAATAAGCACACGATGTTTATGTTCTTCGATATTGTTAGCAGACGTGCCAGTATTTTTTTAATTGATCACCGATGTCCTTCACTTTCGATGCATCTATTATTTATTACTTATTCAAATTCGATGTGTATTTGGATGAATTAAAATGAATAAAACATTCCTTTTCGGTTTAATCAGAGAAACGCTATTCGAACTTAGCGATTGAATTACGCGAAAGATAATACGAGAAGATGGCTCCGGAGGCAACAAGTTAATTAAAGGACACCTACATTTCCGTAGCGAATTGATTTATTAGCCTTCAATTCGTTTGTATATTCTCAATGATCTCTTGTGGTTTTGTGTCACTTGCCGTAACTAATTGGAATTAAACAACGTAAGTGAAAATTCTCGAGGCAAATACAGCATCAGCTTGCACAAGAACACGATGCACTTTTGAACAATCGATACAATCGAAAATTTATTAGGATTCTTTGCTAAAGATGCTATATTATTTAGAACAAAATTTAGAACTGAAGAGCGCCAGTATTATGTCAGTTCTTATCGGGAAATTACTGATAATTTATAGTATAAATTATCAGTAATTTCCCGATAATCATAATCATTTGAACAAGAAGTTGATGGCCTGTCGAACACAAGGGTTAATCTCCACATCATATTTTTCTCAGAAATTTTTTATTTAAAACTGTTTTCATAATTTACCCTTTATACTGACAAGTGGTTATATTTCTCAACAGTGGTCGATTCTTAATTTAAATTCATAGTTTAGAATATGGAAAAAATTACACAAATTATTAAAAATGAGAATTGTTAAAAATGTCTTGTAACCAAATTTGACAACATTACTAACTATATATTCTGAAAGAGAGAGTTATATATCTGTTTATTTTACATTATGAGGGCTAGGCTGACAGGGAATGCTACTCCAGTAAGCTTATTCTTACAGCTGATTTATCTGGTAAACAATGAATAATACAGTAGTTAAAAATAAGTAACTGCACATATACCTTTGGGAACAAACTTACCCAAAATCTCCAGGAAGTCTTCTGGGGCAAGTCGTGGGCAATACTCATGTCATCATCCATATATTTTTCTTGGTTTAAGGATGGCAACTGTTTCTTCTCCTAGAATGCAATATAAATGCAATATACAATGTAGCTCATATAAACCAGCTTTTCGACTTTTCAATCCTTATTAATATTTCAGTATGTATTTCATGTATTACCGGGTATGAAAATAATATATTATTTTATCAGGCTAATCATCACCTGCTTTAACCAGCTCTTGATTGAAAATTAATTGCCAACCGGAGTTCACATTGGTACCTTCATAAGACTTAATATAAGTACTTCTTTTCTTGAAGTAAATATACAATTTATTATGAACATTTACTATGATCTTAGTATACAAAAATGTGGTTGAACTGGCTTCTGACCAAGCACCTTTGTATCGTTATTTTATCTTATTTTAGTTTTAAATTTTAAAAATATTGTATTTAGGTTCAATAGTATCTAATAGTTCTTCTTGCATCGTGTAGGCCTCATGATAGGTATTTTGATTCACCAAATTAATCAAAACGCATCACAGACATGAAGGAATTTTGGGACGCAATAAGGATTCCACGAGGTCAATACTTTGCTCTCTCCAGCAGGCGCACACCAGGCGCAGATAGCGCGGCGCTTAAGCTACGAGGATTACGCAGGTTGCACGTTTAAATATTACCCGCACACCTGGCGCAGATAGCGCTGCTATAATAGCAGTTTCACACCGGGCGGCGATACTTTTTTTCGTAGGATGAGCTGTCCGACGGCTTCTCATTTTCATAGTAAAATGGATTGTTAGGCTACGGGTTTAGGGTCAGTTTATATAGAAGAGAGCTAAGATTAGGTTATGGTTAGGTAAGGGTTAGGAATAGTTTGAGTTTATGCTTTTGTTGATGTATTGTAACTTTGGTTAGGGTAATGATATGAAAATGAGAAGCCGTCGGACAGCTCATCCTACGAAAAAAAAAATCGCCACCGGGCGTAGATACCGCCGTGCAGCAATAAGTGCGCCGTTCTATCTGCGCCCGGTGTGAAACTGGATAAATGGCTTTCGAATGACGTGGAAAGTCCCGTCAACGTACCAAGCATTTTTTGGTTTGGTTTGCGGCTGTCTCTTCTTCTATGTCACGGGTGCGTTTTTCCTTATGTTGAGGATGCATCAAAGGCACAAAATGGTTAGGTGTCCATATTGATCAGACTATCGGCTTCATATAACTTGACCACATAATAACAATCATACTGCGGGATGTTCCTCGCCGTCTAGGATGGAAAGAACGGCCTGTTGAATAACTTTGTGTCCATTTAAACTAGAGGATACACTAACTGCACTTCACAATTCAACACCGAAGCAGCAGCAGCATTGCATCATGCAGAAGAATATGAGCCATCTTTGCAAGCAGCGAGAATAATTTCGGAAAATGGGAGACCAAATCTAGCCTATCGCTTGTATTCTTGCAGATACCATGTCATGTCTTGACTTTCAAGTTAATCGCACTATGTACTAAGCCACGTCTTCATCATCGTAGGCGGCTAGCGAAAGGGTGTGAAATAAACAGTTACCATTTGCACCAACTTCAGCAGGGATATCAATTTTATTAGAGTTTCTGTGACGCGCAGCGGTTTCACAGAAACTCTATTATTATTGCCCAGATTATTTTTCACTATTATTCTTCTCTCTAGACAGGAATTGCTGTTTTTTCCCCTCTTTTCCTAAACTACTTGGAATAAATCCTTGAAATTTGTCACACATGTACATGTGGTCATTTGCTACAGGTGTTGTGTACAGAATTTTTGAGTTGTGTCGAGGGCCGACGCTAGAGGGATATACATTTTCGCAGAAATTCGACAGA
>JAYJLZ010175407.1:0-10918 GCA_036873915.1 Tubulanus ruber | reverse complement strand
GAGTTACAATTCGAGGACGTCTCAGCCATCGATTGCGGACGTTGACGTAACGTGTACGGCGAGGCAGGCTCCGACTTGGATTTCTCGTTGTTTATTTGACTTCTTAGTAAATACGGCGACGCATACAGCGATTCCTGAGGAGGTTTAAACGAACCATAACCAACACGTTGCACATTAGCATAAATGGCTTCGGCGCGAGTACCATAAATCGGGGCATTCTGAGCGTATAAGTTTGTTTGGGCGTAAAGTGGGTCAGGATGTTGCTGCGAGCAGCTAGCAGGCGACGATAAAGACCGCATGTAGTATCCATCAAAACAACTCGCTGGAGGCGGTGAGAATGATGACATTTTCATCGTTGGAGGATTGCGCGCGGGTGAAGAGGATGAAACTGTAATATACTCAACAGATGCTTGAGGTATTGTCATGGCAACTTCCTCAGCCGCATCTTCCCGTTGAGGAGCAGGAATGTCAGAATCACAAACAGGTTTAATATTGACTTTAACCTCCACATTCTTATTAACGTACACTTCCTTCTTTGACGTATCTATTTTAGTATCGACCTTGCTGTCTTTACTGTCTTTACGCTTTTTATCAGAAACCTCGTTTTTCTCACTCTTTTTAGACTTCCCTCCAAGGAAACCAAAACGAGAAGTTTTCTCCTTACTCTTTAGCTCCTTTTCTTTCTCCTTTAACAGTTTCTCCTGCCGTTGTCGCTCTTTCTCGCGCTCCTTTACTTTCTCGCGCTCTCTCAAGATTCGTTCTTTCTCTTTCTGTTGTCTAATCTTCTCCAATTCTTTCTCTTTCATCTTCTCCTTCGCCTTATCTTTTGGAGACTTTTCTTTGTCTTTTGGAGTTTCTTGTTTCTTCCCATTTCCAGGAGACACCCTCGAAACGATGCCATTGCCACTAATGCTGCGCGCCATCATGCTATTATTTGAAGTCGGTGTCCGAGGGCTACTGTTCCCCGACGAATACTGACGACTACCATTAGCAGGCGGAGTTTTAGGGGCCCTTTCATTGTTCATTGTGGCAACTGGCTGTTTTTCGTTACTCTTAGTCTCGCGAAGGTTCTTGCTCGCAAGCTCCAGTGACTTTTCAAACTTTAATGCCTCTTGGTTGCACTGTATTCGTTTCTTGCTTTCCCTCAGCGATTCAGACGCCTAATAATTAAAACACAATATATATTTGTATTTATCATAAACTAACACGATGATTATAACAAGACTAGAGTAACCATAATAACTGCGCATCATGGTAAATTAAAACAAAGGGTTAATATTCATGAATTCTCTAGTAGTTCGAAGGTATTAAAGACATGGTTATCATACGGCAATAAAGATACCATTACTTTCAGAACGAGATTGTCACGGCGAAACCAGAAAGGATGGTTTCTCTGAATTACCAAGATATTCCCAAAATCCGTATTTAAACTATACAAACCTCAACACTTTGCATACGTGCCACGTGATCAGGTACCATAGCTTGGATGTTTTCAAGAACAGCATTCCTATCCTCTTGTTTCGGCGATGACTTGATTGACATATTCAGAGCGACAGGAACTTGGTTCTCTTGGACTGTCGACAGCCTGGAAATAAACCCAAACATCAGAACTAGAAATACGTATGATCAGAAGTCTACTAACTTAATGGAGCACCATAGCGGACTTCCTTTGTCTTATCTTAGTTAATACAATAATAATTCAGCCATCTAAAACTAAAAATTTTTAATGACTGGATTTCGAGGTGAACTTTATGTTCATCCCCTCCCATTTCTCTTTGCCCCCCCATTTCCTTCTATCTTTGTCGGAAGAAGGACTTTGCGAGAAACGTTTCAGATTATTTTTTCCATTTCATCTTTAACATGTCGCATTTAACTGATATATCATGATTTACCAATCTCGTTACAATTTGTTATATTTGCAACAGTAAAAGTACAATTCTCGTCGCGATCTTTCACTTACCTCTTCAGAGTGTTAAGAGTTCACCTACCTCTTCAGAGTGTTAAGAGTTCACCTAACTCTACAGAGTGTAAAGAGTTCACCTACCTCTTCAGAGTGTAAAGAGTTCCAGTGAGTTTCTTACACCGTCTGAGACAGCCATCTATGTGCTCCGGTTCTTCTCTGATGAATCTATAAACGCAATAATGAGCTTCCGTATAAATAACACAATAATGAGCAGGTCACACCTTCCGTATAAATAACACAATAATGAGCCGGTGACAGCTTCCGGATAAATAACACAATAATGAGCAGGTCAAAGCTTCCATATAAATAACACAATAATGAGCAGGTCACAGCTTCCGTATAAATAACACAATAATGAGCAGGTCACAGTTTCCGTATAAATAACACAATAATGAGCAGGTCACAGCTTCCGTATAAATAACACCATAAGGTCACGGCTTCCGTATAAATAACACAATAATGAGCAGGTCACAGCTTCCGTATAAATAACACAATAATGAGCAGGTCAAAGCTTCCATATAAATAACGCAATAATGAGCCGGTCACAGCTTCCGTATAAATAACACAATATTGAGCAGGTAACAGCTTCCGTATAAATAACACAATAATGAGCAGATACATAAAACTATATCCTTCATCCCTATTTGTGGATCAGCTGACAAATGGATATTGACATATATTGATCATCATTGTAGGTTGGTCAGGAAAAATTGGCTGAAATCAACGCTTATATCACTCAATTGTTTCTATCGATCCACCATTACAACATGACCAATAGGGAATTCCCACAGCGATGACGTACAAATCGCAACCTTATCGAATTCACTTCGCTAATTCAGCTCAACTTACTTTTAGCTGCGGATTACAGCTGCTTTGCGGATTACAGTTGCTTTGCGGATTACAGCTGCTTTGCGGATTACAGTTGCTTTGCGGATTACAGTTGCTTTGCGGATTACAGCTGCTTTGCGGATTACAGCTGCTTTGCGCAACTGATGACACTATATTATGCAAATACTGCTGGGCGAATATCGGATTCATATCGATTCTATAAAATAGCTAAACTATAATTACAACATGGAACCAGGGAGGTGATAGGGATATCACCTCCCTGATGGAAACTACTTACCCTTCCTCATTAACAACAATCTCCATTTCACCTGCCATCACAACTTTCATTTCATCAATCAACTTGGGTAAATTACCTACAAATGTTCCACACTTAAATTAACATTTTGAAAGAAAAGTTTGTGTTACCAGGAAGCAACTAAGCCGAAATGTTCCACGTAGATACATTGAGGGGCCAGCTGGCAGATGATTCCGTCATGTTAGGACGCGTATATTAGTATATGTATATATATACGTATAAAGTCAATATAAACAAACATGTTTTGTTAATAGAAATAACTGAAAAGGCAGTACTTTAAAGACTAACTAACATTTTAATGTCACGAGCTTTCGCTGATACTCTATTATTTATCCGGGACTAACACGGCTCAATCATATATTTATGTTTTGTTAAGACTTTCGGAAAATTAGAGTGGCTTGCAGAAGTATAATATCTCAAGCATCATTGTCAAATAAGCCAACCTTTATAGGTGGACGTAAGTCAGTCTGATTGTCTGATTGTCGTAAAAATAAACCATGTTTTTATTCTTGTACCGTGTAGAGAGTATATTATAATCTGTTGTCCACCAACCTTTTAACTCTGCGAGATTGCGACTGACTTGACTGAGAGACAACGCCAGGGCTTCTATATCGTTCGGTATGACACGACATCGTTTACTAACCACATCGTTCCTCATATCTTCAACAGCCGATTCCAGATCGCTGAAATAACATTAATTCATATTTACAGTGAACCTCTCCGCTAACAAAAAACAATAAGTAATTCTATTCGGCTACTACAACAGTAGACACCACCTAACTCTTAGGCCACATTGGCCACTTTAGAATATTTGTTAAGTTATTTTTCTTCTATTTCAACATTTTGAACTCAAAATCCGCTCAAATCGGCTAGAAATTTACGGTTCCCGACGATTCGAGTTAGACAGAGTCTATACCGTATAACCCACAAGAAATGTCAAGAGTAATTAGTAATGGTTGGTATTCAGTAAACTCAAAAATGAATTGTTTACGATGAAGTGACAAGTAGCAAAAATGTTTCGATATTACTGGTAGTTCACAACAAAATATTCCACATTATTACATCTCAAAATACCAATAACCATAGTTATATAATGAATCAGGTAGTATCATTATTATAACATTGCTAGACTTGCTACAGAAACACTTACAATTAATTATCTAACTAGAGAACGGGCACTCGGTAGAGCGCATACCTATGGTAAAAAGAAGATTTTGACCTTTTCATGACCTTTGACCCGATTGCTCCAAAAATCTAATCAAATGTTCCCCGTATAATAACCAGTCATCACCCCAAATTTCATGCGATTCGGTTTAATACTTTTTGAGTTATGCGAATAACAAACACACAATCACACAGCGATCAAAACATAACCTTCCGCATTCTTGCGAAGGTTATTAGCTCTATAAATTTGAACCTGTTATTTAGAAGTTTCTTGCATAAGCTGATATTACAGTATTTAGAACACTTATCGACTTGTGTCGCACCAGGGTGGTCTCACAACTCCCTGAGTGTCAACCTTGATGAGTAATGAAGAAATATGCTTACTCTAATTGCTTGTTAACGTCAACCGAGTCTTGTTTGTAGGTGAATGAACTGGCGTTTAGTTTCAGACGCTCAGCTCGGACAAGTTGTTCATTAGCACCAGGGACGGACGATATCACTTTCTATTAACAGAAAACAAAATAACAACGTTAAAACAAACAAGAGAATATTTAGTCAGGGTGTGTAGTATAAAGCGTGCAGAACGCGTAGTTACTGCTACTCCTTTTCATAGTTTTCCTTAAAATTATACTGAATGTTAACTAACTAAATTTTGAAATGAAAAAGATCCTTCATATATTGGAAAGCCACATCCAAGCACAGCTAAGTCTTCTGAATGATATTTTGTTTGTAGGAAATTCAATGGTTTACATGCAGAGACAAAAGTCTACTAGTTTGAACAAGAGGTATATTTGACATGTTCTGAAATACAACACTTCGACCATCAGATAGAACTATAACAACTCAATTAATATACGCAATATAACAAACCTGAAGATCTTTACTCGTGTTATAGATGGTTTCCCTCATAGTTTCCATCGCAGCGATCTGCTCACGTCGTAACTGTTTCGCCTCAGTGCCTAAATCGTGGGCTTTCTTTCGCAATGACTGCAAAGATTTGATAACGTCGGCACTAAGAACAGGAGTGGGTGTAGAAGACGAGACATCGGACATACCTGCAACAACATATATATACGTGATGAACTCAGAGAGTGATACCGGTAAGAGTGATACCGGTATCACTCTCTGATGAACTCACAGAGTGATACCGGTATCACTCTCTGATGAACTCACAGAGTGATACCGGTATCACTATCTGATGAACTCACAGAGTGATACTGGTATTAAGTGCAATATAAAGATGATTCTAAATGAATTATAATCTTTGTGTAAAGATTCCAACAAGATATTTTGATTTCATGGCCGAGAGAAATGTACATTGATTTTGAATTGGCATTACAATGCGTCATTATTAACTGTGTGCAATATATAATTTAATCAGTCTAGTTACTAGTACCGCTATCACTAAGACCGAGCTTTACAATCCAGCAATATCAACTTTTACTCAATTGGTGTAAAAATTGCATTGGAAGTGAAGAGCTTTCCGTATATGTTATGCACACTCGAGTGTGTTAGCGTTTTAACAAACTATAATTGATGAACAATGTTAGCATGTGCTGTAAACTGTTCCTATAAGTAGTTAGGCCATATAATTATTACAAGTTACAATTCACGAAGACTAATTCAAAGGAGCTTATCATTGTGATTGTACATGCTTCATCGGTATTCGCAGAGAACATGTACTTTAATAGCTGAGTGGTATTGGCTAAACATTATTTGTTTAATCCTACCAGTAACAAGTTGTTTATATACAATGTATTTAACTTTAAAATATCAAATAAAAAATTGTGGTTCCTTTTATTTATCTATAATTATGTAATTAATTCAATGAAATAATATTTGAAACTGTTATTATTCAGTTTAGAAAAGAAATACAAATATTAACCCGCTAGCGTATTGGGTTTTCTTTCCAGATAGTTACTCAAAACGGCGGCTATGGGTGACATGGCAATATATATATATATATACATATAGATAACAAAGCTATGATCTCGTCAGCGTAGGCAGGGAGTACCCTCTGGCGTAGGTAAGCTGATGACGTCAGCGTAGGTAAGCTGATGACGTCAGCGTAGGTAAGCTAAGGACAGGATTGGACTCTGATCGTGCATATGGCGAAAGCGTAGAAGAATACCAGCCTATTGAAGCACCTCTCCTAACAGCGAGAATTAACAAGCATAAAATATCGAGCAGCTCAGAAACACAAATAGTTGAAAGCAATGGCAATAATTCTTATCGCCGCAATGCTTTAAACTGCTTTCAAATTTACAACTGTGTGGGTACGTCAAACGTTTTCTTGTTTCAAATAATTAAGCCACCATCCACCATAGTTTTTAACGGTTATAACAAGACCTATGTTGTATTTGGTAAGTGACCATTTTAAAGAGTTAGGAATGTTAGAATGATGAGACGTGCTATGTAAATAAATAATTGCAATCAACGTGAAAAGCCGAGTCACACGAGTACATAGCACACGCCACAGACTCGGAACTAACAAAGACGTCAGACACTAACTTTGACGTCATAACAATAGCAAGCCGGTTGTCATAGCAACAGAGAGAAGACAGAAAATGCGAACTGTTTCGGCTGTGTCGTAAAAGAAAAATTGTCGTCTGACGATAAAACCACACCATCAATCAATCACCAACATGCAATCAAAATTTATTGAAATGGGATTAGAACTGATTTAACACAATGGATAAAGTTTCTACTGGTTAAATATCTTTAATATACCTTTCATTGTTGTGTGAACATATTGAGCATTGACTGTAAAGAAACCCAATCTTTAACAGTTACTTTACAAGTAAAACAATGTCTCTATTCAAGTGTTTTTGAATCCAAGATAGCTGGATGGTCTCGCCTTATCTTAGCATATTTTAATTTTTATGAGAATGAAAATCACAGACATTTTTTATTTCTATCAATGAAAATTCAATATGACACAAAATTTAGGGAAATTTAAAAAAAAATAAATCTAAATGTTTTATGCTTTAAAATAGCAATGGAGAGTTCAACAATATAAATCTCAATTAGTACCAACAGTTGTATTGTTTTCTGCTTGAAGAGACAACTATACTTGTTTAATCAAACACCTCAACTGTGTCAACTCTATTATAGTAGTATTATTAACGATGAGATTCAAAAACTTAAATCAAAACTCAACAATAACCACCGTTAATCTTGTTTAACCATAAATAAATTACGAAATGGAAGCAATTTTTGAGATTCCTTAATTATTGCTTCCAATGAGCCTTTAATGATGTCTAAAATGACAATTTTCCTAATCTATTGGAAACTAACTTTGCGCTCACAATTGTCATTTGCTAATTTTCCATGATTATTTTGGCAGGTAAGAATCTTTGAACCTTTACTAAAAAAATTTAAGTTCAAATTCGCTGTGTTCAACACAAAAGGAGAAATTCGGCGAAACACAAAGACTTTGGATTTTAATGTTAAAATCATGCATCAAGGATTATTACTTACTACTGCCTGTTGTGTAAGAAGATTCTGATACAATACTATTACGACTCACAATACTTGAGCGATCTGAGTCCGACTGGAGTCCTGACTGTTGAACCCAGGCAGTCAGGCTTGCCAACTGTGCCTCCATCTTCGCCATTCTTTCACTGGAAAACAGACAGATCCGATCTGTGAAACCTGATTTTAATATGATGTTAGTAATAAGATCGGGGGAGGGGGGGGCTGAGCTAAAAATATAAATAAGTCTCAGCTAAGAGTCAGTACTGTATGTGTAGATAAGTCAACGCAGGGTAATTGGGTGTTTAAATCTCACGTATAATTTTATAGTCAAATAAAAGCTCGGTTTGATTTCCAAATATTTAAGGTAATTCTCGAGGTTTATAGCAAAGAATAATATTAGCGTTAAGCAAGCTTATTGTGGAGCAGGTAGTCGACTCCCACACAGCAGAGCGCCCCCTACTGAAGTCCAATGTGGACAGGCAGCCGACTCCCATACAGCAGAGCGCCCCCTACTGAAGTCCAATGTGGAGCTGGCAGTCGACTCCCATACAGCAGAGCGCCCCCTACTGAAGTCCAATGTGGACAGGCAGCCGACTCCCATACAGCAGAGCGCCCCCTACTGAAGTCCAATGTGGAGCTGGCAGTCGACTCCCATACAGCAGAGCGCCCCCTACTGAAGTCTAATGTGGAGCTGGCAGTCGACTCACTGGGCCGATGGTTATTACATGGGCCGATGAATATTACCTGGGCCGATGAATATTACCTGGGCCGATGAATATTACCTGGGCCGATGATTATTACCTGGGCCGATGGTTATTGCCTGGGCCGATGATTATTACCTGGACCGATGAATGGTGGATGAATATTACCTGGGCCGATGGTTATTACCTGGGCCGATGAATATTACCTGGGCCGATGAATATTACCTGGGCCCGATGAATATTACCTGGGCCGATGAATATTACCTGGGCCGATGAATATTACCTGGGCCGATGGTTATTGCCTGGGCCGATGAATATTACCTGGACGGATGAATATTACCTGGGCGGATGAATATTACCTGGGCCGATGGTTATAACCTGGGCGGATGAATATTACCTGGGCTGATGAATATTACCTGGGCGGATGAATATTACCTGGGCTGATGAATATTACCTGGGCCGATGAATATTACCTGGGCCGATGGTTAGCTGCTGTGGGTGATTTATCTTGTTGAATCTGTGTATGGTAACTGTGACTGTGCGGTAGTCGCTGCTCTGTCAAGGATCCAGTACTGCTATTCGGTATGATTGCTAATGAATGTCTTTGCTGAAGGATGGCTTCTGAGCGCTCTGTAAAAAATATCATAAGTTTAACCCATTGAAACCTACTTCATCGTGACCAGATTAGGAATCCTTACACGGCACCCCGGCGATTTCAAGATTATTGAAGTTAATTAAAGAAACACAATTTAATTCGAGTACACAGCAGCTAGATTATTCTTGAATACTTGAAGAAATTTTTATACCAACCTTTTGAGGAAGACCTTGACCCAGAATGCTGCGGTGATTGAGGTAATGAAGATGGCTGCCTGTAGGGGGAGCCACCAGGGCTCATTCGACGCTGGGGCGGGAGAGGAGAATGACCATTCTGCTGGTGATAGCGATGTGGAGAATGAGGAGGCGGAAGAGGACTTGTTGGCTAAGAGAAATAAGGTGAGATCCAGAACAACAGTAGAAATCAGCTACTAACTTCTACGGCTCAAGTATCCGGTAAAATAGTTCCAGACGTCTCCTTCCTAACCCTTAACCTATACCAACCCTCTACCCTTAAAACGTACCCTAACTCTCTTCCCTTAAAATCTACCCCTAACCCTAAATCTATTTAATTTTCTAATAATTGTTTTTTTGCATCTGGAACTACTTTTCCGGATACTTGACTTCTATTCACATTTTATCTAATAAATATAGTACAAGTGATGAATGCTGACCTTAAAAATTATAGAATCCTAGGATTACGTCTGAACTTAATTAATTGAGAAATTGATTTATAGAAAAATCGATTTATTGAGTTTTGAAACGTATGTCTACATGTCTAGGGATATACTGGGACTACGCTTAATGAATAAATTTAAAATACTTCAGTTGTTCATAGTGCTATCATTGTAATGACTTCGACGGCCGCTGTGTATAAATTGTTTACCTCATGCATGTATTGGTCAGGTATGGTGGCGCTGTAGGCAGTAGATTTCGGTGAATTGAACGATACAGGGTTACCAAACTGGTCTAGTTCCTGTATCTTTAATACTGATCGGTCCCGTATGTCCCTAAAATAACAAAAAAACATGATACGAAATTGATCAAAGTTTATGGTATTAAAAGCAGGGTTCATTTTTGTATAATAAGGACCACCTCAAAATAAAGACTTCTTGGGACATTTTCAGGAAATTATAAAGACTTATAAAGATCTATGGCGACAATTTGCGTACAACGTACAGCGTACAGCGTACATCGTACAGCGTACATCGTACATCGTACATCGTACAGCGTACATCGTACATCGTACAGCGTACAGCGTACGGCGTACGGCGTACAGCGTACAGCACGCACAATTAGCAAAACATAATTCGAACTGCGCAAAACGAAATTATTAGATCAATCATATGTCATATCTCTGATATTTATCACGGCTCTAATTTGTTTAGAATAATCTGTAAGTATTGACAGAGCTCCACTGAGATCACACGCCAAACTCACGATCAATTATACTGGTTTTGTTTACGTGGATCTGTTAAAAACAATACACTTCTTACAGAGTCTCAGATAATATATTTTATCGAAATATCGTTATCTTACCATGCTTTGTTAAAGAAAGTTTTAATTAATTATAGAAATAAATTTATTATTCGTTTTATTATTAATAATTATAGTACTAAATCCGTATTTAATGGGAATTCGTTTTAATCAGTCCACTCGCGGTGGACTTGCATTTCCACCGTTAAATTCTGTTTTATATGCCTCTGTGAAGGGGTTTAAGCAGGCGCAAACCTAGCGCCGCGCTATCTGTGCCCGGTGTGCGGGTAATATTTTAACGTGCAACCTCCGCGCCTGCTATAAGGAAGCTATCACTGCTGTGCTATAGGTTCTTAATTCAGTTTATAGGAAGCTATCACTGCTGTGCTATAGGTTCTT
>JAYJLZ010175296.1:0-10921 GCA_036873915.1 Tubulanus ruber | reverse complement strand
TTAGCGCTATTCAGCGGCATTCGCGGTGAAACACGATTTTACTGTTTAACCTGTAAAATACCACTTCACAGGGGAAATAATGAATAATATAAGAACAAATAAAAAAATTTCAAGTAAATGTTTATTATTAGTATTTTTAGAGCCGGAAAATGGTAAAAATTGCCGAAACGCTGGTACTTATAGGAATATAGAGTAAAATAGCCGCCGCGCCGAAGTTGTTAAGACCCGGAGATGTCAGATTAAAATGAGCATGTTTTGATCGAAAAAACACAGCCTACGCGGGACATTTTTAGTGGTAGTAGTTTCTGGTGGTGCATCGTGTATCGTTATAATGTAAGACTAACAAATTTTTAAAAAGTCATTTATTTACGCACTGAGCGTTATTCAATGCCAAGACTTTATTAAATTCTTTCCTAATTATTCTTCGATTATTAAGGAAACTTGCGATCAAATTATCCGTCATATTAGCCTCCTCTAAACATATAGTTTGGTGCGCGAGTTTGTTGAGATTCACTTATGAAATTTTAATTTTAATGTTTTTGTTTTGCCTAGGAATTTAGGTGACGAGAAGTAAGTTAGGAAATTGTCAAAGACAATGAATTTATAAATACTTAAATCTTCGTCGTTATATGAATTCTAATAAATATTTTGAAATATATTTATTGACCGTTGGGTCCAAGTAATGAAACAATACATGTCAACTAATAATTAAGTTTATCAAATGATGAATGTTAGTTTCAATTCATTTTAAGTTATAAATATAAAGTATAATGGTCAGGAACTCGATATATGTTTCTAATTATAGTGAATTTCATAGTATTTTTTTGTCATCATAATAGTTTATTGTATAAATCTTATTATGTTAATTGTTAAATTTATATGTTTTATATAGTGAAAGTATAACTTCATTCATTTATTCATGTTTAAGTTGTTTTTTTCAAGAAATCTTCATTGCTTTGTGCTACATAGATAACATAATGTAATAAATCAACTTTATTTATCTGTTATCAACAAGCAACGTAAATATTACATCCCTGTCGACTAAGGGCGTGATTTTTTGGCAAAGTTTATAATAATATGCAAAATACTATTACGTTTTTAAAAAAAACTCCTACGTCATAATTAGAATCATCTGACTTTGAAACTATATAAAGAACAACTATCGTCCCACGAAGGTCCGTGGCAATGTTAAAGTGGTCAGAAGTAGAACTTAGTGAAGGCTTGTATTTTTAAAAGGTATTAGCATTGTTTATAATTATATTCCTGAATGATGAATATCGCTTATTTGAGACTCAATAATTTAACTCTGCTTTAATTGTATCCTATCTTTTTAGTTTTCTGTTTTATCATATAATATATGATTATAATTAAAAATTATAATTATTATTATAGTGTTTATATAGTGTCTTCGGCATGACAGCTGGAGTTATTTTTATCTTTAGTAATACTTCATTTATAGATGAAAAGATGACGTACAGCACATTTCCGCATTCTGTTCTATATTTTCACTTTAAAGGATGCCCGAGTTTAATTATTTTAATTTATTTATCTTACAGACGTGAAAAACCAATCCTGATATCGGAGGACCCTTATTTACGAAGATGGATGATACAAAGATGGCTGAACAAGGGTAAATCTGCTCGGCTTTCCTCACTGATAATAAAGTCTTTTTACTTCACCTCTTAATGACGAAGTAAACCAAACGCGACTATACAGTACTGGATGCTAAAGAATCCGATCAAAAAAGCTAAATATATAGAGAAATTAAGATAAATAACTAGATATTCCTCTTTATTTTAGGCCCGCCACTAATGATAACGAAGAAAAAAATAGTGATGTGAATACATTCTCCGATAAGATCTACATCAGGTTAGTCAAAAGTCTAAGAATTTTACCAAGTTACGACAAACTTTTCAAATATCTTAGCTACAAGGTTAAACGCGATAAAATTAAACTGGGAAGATTTGAAATTCACGATCAAACGAGTGAATGTACCGAAATTAATATCCGAAGTCAGGTTTGAAACTATTTTTAAAAATATTTAAAAATATCAATGTCAACCCAAATACTAATGTCATCGAAGTTGAGGAACGCAAGTCTACCGGCATCCAAACCCATATACATTCAGAATTGAATATATACTTCAAAATCAGTTACACTTGTGACATCTGAAATTGTTTGTGACTTTTTCTGTGAATCATTATTAAAACTAGTTAGTAATAACTTATTACTGTAAATAGAATTTATTAAGGAATACTTTAGGTCTAATTTTATAACAAGATTACTGAAATCGCGTTTTCTAGAAATTGAAGTTTTCTATTAAGGGAAATATGCTGTGAGTTAGAAATCGTTATTTAAACCGCAACAAACTTTTTTCCTATTTTAGGTTAAAAGTCGTTCACGTTATCAGAGGTTGTTTAGAAAAAAGTGTGCGATTTCACACTCGACTTGTCTTTAATCTTGGTGACCAATATTTTAGAAATCGAAAAATCAATGTATCTTTAGTAATACTCCATTTATAGGTGACACATTTAAAAAATCTAAACCAGCAGCATCAGACGCAGAATGCGCAAAATTACAACTGAATGCCTTGCCAAGGACGAATTGGCTATTTTTAAATTTTTTTGCGGTGCTTAAATGTTCTTAATACCGGGTAAGTAACACATGAAATAATTATTTTAGAGAAATAACTATTCATCTTTATTTTAGGCCCGACAATATTGATGACGAAGTCAAAAAGTTCGTCGCAATGAAATACATCCCAAGAGAGCTCGAATCTCTAAAAGATGATCCAGTTTACAATATACTTAGCAAATATAGTAACAACAAGGATAAATGCAATGAAATAAAAATAAACTGGGAAAATGTAAAATTCACGATCATACCAGATGATCAACCAAAGAAAACAGCCAGTACAAGGTTTTACGCGATATATAAAAATGACTTCAAAAATGACACCAAAGTTGCGGATGGAACTCAAACCCATATATTAAAATTTGGATCGTCCTCTTCTTCTACAAACTCGGTTAAGCTTACGAAATCTGACATCTCTACTGGATCTTTGTCATTTAAAGCAGGCATAAGTGATATTTTGATGTTTCAAGGGAAAGGTCAATTGGAAAAAGGAAAATCCAAGACAGATAGCAGTGACACCAAAACCGAAGATAATTGGTCTGCTGAGAGTCAGATAGTAGTGAAAGGTTCACAAGTCTGTGAGGTTAAACACGTAATGACGACTTGGCAATACAAGGGCGCGTTTGATATCTGTATGGTAGGAACGGTTCATATAAATGTGGGGGGCTGTGAACTTCAAATACCTGTCCAACAAGCTTTTGGTATCCCAAAAATTGATAACAAATTACGTAATAAGTACAAGTATAAGCGATGTGAAGATTATAAGGAATATCAAAATGGAGACATAAAAGGAGTAAAAAAAAGAGAAGTTGGAAATTATATATACGATGTTCAACATAAAATCATTGCTAAGTACTATACAAAGGAAAACTGGACCAAAGAAAAAAAAAATAGGGAGGAAGCAGCAAAGGAACATGAATAGAATTCATCCATACAAAATTAGATGTGGTTTAGTTTTATTTCATTATCTAACCTTTATTTTCATAAGCTTAAGCCAAAATATCCCGACATGTTTACTTTATTTGTGAAACTGAATTCCTTAAGAATTATAATAGATCATATTTAAAAAATTGAGTCTGTTCCTAGAAAAAAATTATGCTTGTGAAATTTATATTATATTTTGTCACGAATGTTTTTTACGTATTGCTATTTGTTTTTGATCGCGTGCGTTGTGTGAAGACCTGCGTTAGCTTACTATGCAATGCTATTAATATTCATACGCTTTTGCAGTTGCAGAACGGAAGGCTTTAGTTTTCTGAACTGAAAAAAATTGTTGGAAGTTATATATACGATGTTCAACATGAAATCATTGCTGAGTACTATGGATATAACGAATGGGAAAAAAGAGTGAGAACGAAGCAAAGGAAACAGGAGCCATTGCCTAATGTCCAGCATAATCCAGGAACAAATAATCAACGGAGTCCAACAGCATTTATTTAGATTACCATTTTTTTTAACATAAGAAAGTTTATGCTGTTTATAGGATTTTAACTTTTGATTGTTTTTTGAAGCAGTTTTTGCATCAAATTTCGGTAACGACGTCATTGTGGCACTACTCACGTGGAGCTCATAGTGTACGGTAGATGTTAATTTGTATAACCAAGCGGTCGAAGTTCGGTCGTTGTAAGTGAGTTAGGGTAAGGTATCCTGATAGATGGCGCTAGATGGCGCTCGCTCTATAAAATAGCGAAAGTGAGTTAGTGTAAGGGTCTGGGTTCAAACTTAATACTTAATATTTAACCGTACACTAACCCTAACACTTCCTTAACTCTTACCCTAACTCACTTAGAGCGACCGCTTGGTTATTTAGAGCGACCGGAAGTCGACCGCTTGGTTATACCGATTAACATCTACCTGTAGGCACATTCTTCTGTGGTTGCAGGACTGGTTCTCTGTAAATACTACAAACTATATATTTTGCTGCTTTCTTTTGGTTGTGGATTTGCAGAAAATTTAGATGTGGTTTAGTTTAATTTCATTAACCTTGATTCTCATAAGCTTAAGCTTAATTTTTTGTGGCACTGAATGCCTTTTTAAGAATTATAATAGAGCATAGAAAATGAGTCTGTTCCCAGAAAAAAAAGATGCTTGTGAAATTTATATTATATTTTGTCAGGAATGATTTTTACGTATTGCTATTTGTTTCTGCTCGCGTACATTGTGTGAAGAACTCCGTGAGCTTTACTATGCAATTCTACTACTTTTCATACGCTACTAGAATATTATTTATACTAGGTTCATACGCTTTTGCAGTTGCAGAACGGTAGGCTTAATTTTCTGAACTGAGAAAATTGTTTCGTTTAATGTACTAGCCTATGGCTAATTAAAATGTGCAAAATAATAATAAATAACCTATCACCAAAGTTGCTTGTTCTTTTATACTCATTGGTATTTTCTGGGATATTATATTTAACGCACTTGTCTCGAATTGCCGCGAGTGTCGGACGGACCAGGGATTCAACTATCTACTTGAGTTGAATCATTACAATTGCGAATTTGCGACCAAATAAATATATTATATATATAGTAGGCCTATATTAACGTCGGTTTGGTAAGGCCTACACTCGGTGGAATTTGGGTGGAATATGTGTCGAATATGGATGGAATATGGGTGGAATATGGGTGGAATTAGGGGTGGAATAGAGGGGGAATAAAGGTGACCAGAGGTAAACTTAAGTAGGCGAAGGATACCAACTGTTTTTGAGATGTGTTTGACAAGGTGGAGTTTTTCAGAGTTAAGTTTGACAGAGTTGAGTTTGACAGAGTGTAGTTTGACTGGGTGGTGTTTGACAGGACGGAAGTCAATCCGTCACTCAAGGAGAAGGTTGAATTTTCTCTTACAAATATTCAATGCTATGTTGTATTTTAATAGTTAAATCGAAATAAATATTAACAGCTTCTTGAAATAAAAAATCTACACTTGGGGAACAATACATTTTAATTTTAAATATAAAGTGTCCATTAAAGATGTGTTGGCCGAAATTAATTTAAATCTAATTTGGTTTTTATTCTAATTAGTAGCTATTCTTTTTTGTTCCTATGATCACTTTTCCTAGGCTGTAAGCCAAACCCCATAAAACAAATCCCCATTCTTAAAAAGTAAGTAAAAATCCCCATGTATAACCTAACAATACTTCCACATTCAATTGATTGCCAAAGTCAAGGTGAATTACGATGAATCATCATGATTATACTTTCGTTTTGAACAATCTTTCAGACGCTTTATTTATTTACCTTTGAGTTGTGCTTTAATTTGTCATAAACTTAAGTTGTTTGAACGTATCTTGATAAGAATACATTTGAATTTCCGAGGTCATGAGTCTTGCATACTTGATTTCTCAGAAGTGATAACTTATCTCTGATACCATTTGACCTCACACCATCGAAACAACTTATAGTTTCACATACACTCTTTAACCTAATTTTATGTTTCTAATACGTGTTTCAAGATTCGAGGATAATATAATAATATTAATTAATATTTTCCTATTATTTATTTAAATACAATTTAAAAAATCCAAGAATAACTTCGTATACGAAACATGTCTTTTTTAAAAGGAGATAAAACATAGTCCTCAGATTTCGAAACTGTTAAACCTTACTTAACCTCTTGAACACAATTGTTCTCATTTCTCGTTTTTCATTTTTTATTGATAAACTGGGCCGTAAACTCAACATCACCGTATTTTATATAGATTCAATTGTGTTTATTAAGTGGTTGGCATTTTTCATAAGTATCTAAAAAATCTGTTATTGTGGCGCTGAGACTAATGTAACGTTGTTTCTTCGTGAGGAAATGTTTGACCTCCTTATCAAAATTGATATCATCGCTCCTTGAAATTCAAGTTAAATATCTTTCCCTAAATCTCTATACACTTGATAGAATAATATAATATTCGCAAAAATATTATGAAATTTATTTTGTTTTTGTTTCTTTGGTTATAAAGTAAAAACTATAGAATACAGAATTTGTCCATTAATTTTTTTATGGATTAATTTTGGCTATTATTATACATTTTGGCCATTTTTAACTACATTCGAAGGATACACAGATTATTTTGACCCTGTTTATTAAAAACGGCAAAAGTTTTCCATAAATAAATTGAAATTAGCTTCATCGGGTGAGATGAGAGTAAATATTATAAGAGTATTAGAGACCGAGCTAAAGCCTGAAAACTCATATTTTGAACCTTTTAAAAATGGTGCCGCATTTCCGTTGTGCGAAATTCTATATAGTATTTTAGATCAGTATTTCTACAGCCGAGAGTAACTTATATTAGACCTACTATAATAGTTTATCCAAGGTCAGTCTACCAATAATTGTGCGATCAAAATTGTAGAAAGACTTGTTCTTATAATTCCACATTGATAATAATCGCATCACAGTTGTCGCGTAATAAAATCTTTTTATCTTGAAGACTTCATTTATTATATTATAAAAATAACATCAGGATGGAACCGTTTTAATAACACTTATTGTTTTTTGTTGCTTTTTTACTAAATATTTTGTTCTATAATCAAGTTACTCGTATCTCAATATATTTCTTAGAAAATGTTTTATTTAAGTGGAGAAATTATGGCTGCTAAATGTTCGAAAACGTTTTCAAATATTTTCTGGGAAGACCCAGACCCACAGTGTTCCACAGTCAGATCTCGTGATCAACACAGGTATTAAATGTCTTTGTTCGGACCAATATATGTTTGCTCAGACGTTAAAACCATTTGGGAATCAATTTCCTCTTGTTTACTTAATCTCTTCGCTCCGTGCGAGTAATTTAAATATCTAAATAATAATTTTATACCCGGATGACATTATTTTTGAAATAATTCATCAGATTTTACAATTAATGATTAAACCACAGAACAAATATTCAACTGACATAAACACAAAGAACTTGATTATACCATTCAAAATATTTTATATTTTAAGTTTTAGCTTCATACCAAAGAAATTTTCTGAAGCCATCTCATAATTGTAGGCCACGGTCTTGCTTACTTCTCTAAATTAAAAATCACCCTCGAATGCTCTTTACCAGACTCTACAATCTACGAATACAAAAATTTAATCAGTATGGTGATAAATTACATTATAAAACAACAATAATTCTTCCTTTGAAAGATTTGAATCGAATAAAATTATTATTAATGTAGCTATTGTGTATTTCTCATTTATTTACAGTGTTATTATGTAATAATATTACCATTTTAGCATATTTTGGACTAAAATGGCGTCGACTATGACCTAGCACTCGCAGAACACGTAATAGATAATTCTTTATCAATAACCTCATTGGTAATTCTAAAACCTGTGATTCTCAATAAATCATAGTAAGATGCAGTCTATCTTGCACTTTTCCAATAAGGCCACAACAGAACCGAGCTGGCTCCAGCTAGAAATTGGAATTGAATGGCCATGCCTAAATCCTGTCCTAAAATTGTGTTTCTTGACCAAGCGTAGCAAATATAAGTATTATAAACCTCTCTTCAGACAGAAAAAACGGTAAACATACCTCTCCTTCAACTTCAGCGTTCGCTACTTTATATGTAGAATCCAGGTTAAAATATTTCGTGAGGCTTTCGTTTTCTTTACGTAGGCCTACTTTCAACTCGAATTTTCTAAAACCCATAAAAACATTACATTTCTTAGTATGTTATTTAACGATGACTAACTACAGTTTTTAAATACAGGGTTTTATTTCTTTATTTTGCTTCTCTTGTCTTTAAGCATGGATCTATAAAGATCTTTATAGATCCGTGACAACTATTTAGCGACCAAAATTCCCAAAGATTATTATTGCTAGAAGAGATAGCTATTATTAGACTAATTTTTTAGCCGCAAAAGTTTTTTAGGTTGGTTCAATTTGTTGTTGGGTTTGGTCAAGTCGTAAAAATCTTGGAGCTAGGCGCTAAACAATTATAATACTGGAACCACTAAAACAAGAGACGTTAAATCGATGAACATAGAAAGTACAGGACTAGAAAACGGCAGACACGGAAAATAATTCACAGGAATAAGACAGAATGGTATTATGAAAGAGGAACAGACTTGACAGACAAACACAGGACAGGAAAACGAAAAAAACAAAAATTGAAACACTGGAAAACGACACCATGGAAAACACAGGACTAAACAACAAATTCGCTAGACCACGATTGCTGGTTTTAATAGAAATTTCAAATCTTTTGTACGATCATTACATGTACAGTTGTATTTGAATTTTTTTGAATGACCGAGAGGAGCATTATAAATTGTAATTAAGTCCACGGCTATAATATTTTTCTCAAGTTATTTTAAAGATATATATTATATTTTGATATTTTGAGAGGATACTTGTGCCTGGAAACCATATAATTATTTAGTCGCCGATAATTTGGAAAAATTATTTTTGATATAATATAAGCCTAGGCCTCATTAGTTTAAAATAAACTTACTTGTCTTTAGTTAAACTTATTCCTCCGTAAAACGTGATTTTGTTTTTGTTTAAATAAGCGCGTGACTTCTTGATTGTACAAATAAGCCTTGAGTTTGACCTAAGGATCTCAATATCGCTTTCTAAAATAATAGTCATCAACATGCATATAATAATTTTTAGCATCAAATTCATAATCATTATGACGCAAACTACACAACTACTAGACCTACATTAAACTGTAGTATAAATTATAATTAATCGAATGATATTTTTAGGCATTATTTCATTAACTTACCAAGTAGGCTCATCTTAGCTGATGGTAGGATATCCTGTTTTGATGTCTTTCTAATATTTCAAGACAGAAGACGCCCATCTACATTGGGCGGTGTTTATATATTGCATGCTAAGTCACGTGTTCGTATAAAGTTCAATTTCCCAAGACAAGATCTGACTTGCCTATTTCGTTCAATTTGTGACTTTTGTAGGTTTTTTCCAACACATTGGGCTTAAAATTCCAAGATAGTGAATGTGCCAAAACATTTTTTACTGTTCGTCTTTATGAATAGAAATATGAAATGACTGAAATCCAAAGCATGGATTCGACTCAGTAAAACTAACGTTACCACTAAATTGTAACCTTTAAAAGATATTTTTGGTTTCTTGTTCTTATGTTGGATTATCCTATAAGCTTGTTTTATATCAGTTATTATAAAAACTTCCTGGTTTTAAATACGTACTTAATTTTTTCTCACTTCTGACGGATTACATATCTTCACAATCGTCGGCGGATACCTTAAAAATAAAGCACGGGAGGATATGTGAATTATTCGACTTATAGTAATATTATATACCACTCAGGTTTGATCACTTTCGACGAGAAATAAGCATATAATAGTGTTAATCATTTACTCACCTCTTCGTCTCCGTTCCCAGTGGGCCATAAGGCTTTGTGACCCCGAATCTGGTTGACGTGGTAAAATATGAACAACAAAATAATGACAAATGAAAGTGTTATTAAGAAACAAATAGGAGATGGGTTGCGCCATCTTAATCGTAATTAACTGTATGGACCCATACACCTAGTCATTAATTAACTGTATGGTCCCCTACATCTGGTCATACAGTTAGTTTAAACATATTTTTATTTGGATCGAGAAACAAATTCTTACAATTTATACAAATCTCTCTCCAATAATACAAAAAATACAATTCATGTAAACGGATGTTTTGGTTGATGAAATGATATGAATATACCGTTACGAATTTACAAATACTATAAGAATAAGTATTTACATTTTCATGTGACAAGTGAGCTATAGTTAAATTTAGTCAAAACGCTGTGAACTTTTTATGTAATTTTGAACAGTTATTTGGATTTGAAGATTTTGTTGGTCTGAAAAGTTTGGAAAGCCAAATAGAAGATTTTGAATATTTATATTTGTTTGGACGCCAAGTATAACATGAATTTGTGATAATAAATCTACACGATGTAATACGAAGATTGGACAATGGAATATAAAATGGTTTGCTGTTTCCTTTTCATACCCACATATACAGGCTGCGGATGGATGGACATGATTTTTAAACAGATCGTCATTTAGGCTACTACAACCATACCTTAAACGATTTAATAAAATTACATATTTGCGTTCTCCAGTGGTAAAAGCTTTTGAAATAGCTGAATCCTTTTTAATTTTGTGTTTTTAAAAAATCCCTATGGAAGGCATAAAGTAAAGTAGCTTATCGAAGGATTATTAATACCGTATTGCATAAAGTATGTTAATCGGAGTAATGTGCCCCTAATTAAAATGAAAATCGAAAACTACTGATGAATTTCTCTGTAAACTTTATTGACTAAAAGCAGACGATATTTC
>JAYJLZ010175185.1:0-10923 GCA_036873915.1 Tubulanus ruber | reverse complement strand
CGCGAAGATTAGAGTAAAACACGCGATTGTTTACATCACCGCGCCAACCGGGTACAACGCGCCAACCGGGTACAGTCACGATAGTGATATGTTAATATGGTGACGATTTGATCCAGGTGTCGCTCTTGGTAGCGAGCACGTGAGAACTTGCATCCTGAAATCTCTAGGAGATTGAAGTGAAATAAGATTAATTAATCAGGGCGCGAGGAATATCCCAGATCAGGGGTGGATCCAGGGGGGCGCGTAACGTTTATGCATTCAGAAATACCTTAGAATGAACCATAGATAATCTTAAGGTTAGATCTATAGAGAAACCGTTAGGCCTGGATCCGCCCCTGATATTAAAAACAGTAAAAACAGCTATATTATGAATATTTGTTAATCTATTGGTAGCTTGATATTCCTCGTGATAAAACAAAATTTTAGTATTAAAATAATAAAAATTGTGCGCCGAAAAACTTTAATATCGCTATTTGACACCGCCCGCACCCAACATCAAGTTAAAAACAGCAAACCTTGCCAACCGTGTGCTTTAAAAACACTGGTATTTAATAAGCTTTCTTAGTTCTGACAGTAAATCTCTGAATCATGAAAAGCATCGTGAAATTAGTTTTGATTTTAAACAAAATGGTGTCGGTTTTTTCGATATAATTTGCACCGGTTTTCAGTTTTCAACAGACAATCGCGTTTACGCTAAAAATCTGCGGATGTTCCATTATGCTAAAAACATGAAAAATGAAATGACCGAGAGATTTTGCGCATAACATCTACACCGGAATGAAGGTAAAAGTAGCTGAAAATTGAAATTATACCATTTTAATCCTACCAAAATGAGCATGAAAATCGTAACAAAATTTCTGTTACACCGAAAGAGTCCGATGCTCGTTAAAAATCTTACATGCGACGCATTAAGAAGATTTGATGCATACATTAATCAAAAATGAATATAATTCATGTACAGGGAACTTTGCGCCCTTGGAACCAGTCTCAGATTATCTCCCGGCCAGATTAAAAAAATATTTAAAAAATAGCAGCCTATATATATATATAGAATTTACACCATCAACCCTCATGGATAAGTTTACATCCGACATGATGTTTATGGTCCGCGGGGGATTATTAATGTCTGCTGAATTTGGGAAATGAAAATGGCTTTACTAAACCAGTTACAATATACACAGGCAATGCGCATGCGCATGGTGTGAGGTTATAAACAGCGGTAGGTTCTGGAGAAGATTGTTGGGAAGCCGAAGGTGACGATTGAAGGCAAGACGAGAGAGAGAGGAACGAGATAGAGGGGGAACGAGATAGAGGGAGGGACGAGATAGAGGGAGGGACGAGATAGAGGGTGGACGAGATAGAGGGAGGGACTACATGGTGGTGGGAGGACCTAAAGTTTCAAGCGTTCATTTTAATATACATGATATAACATTAGTGAAGAAATCGTAAAGCCACGATTGAAAAAACCGCCATGTTCTATGATTATAGGTCTACAAAAATATTTCATTAACAATGATGATAATATAGATCGAGATAACCCCGAAAATGCGACGACGACGACGACGACGACGACGACACCGTCTAGCGTTAAATACTAACGTTAACATACACGAACGAACGAACCACGTAAACAATGTTTTCAACCTGAGATAAAAACTTTAGCTATAATAATAATAATAATAATATATAATAATAGTAATATTATTTACAGTCCTACGATAGCCGACGTTTTCTCATATTCTTCCGCCACGTTTTTCGACGTTTGTCAGCAGAACATTTCACCCAACTTTTCAGCCAAAAAATTAGCGGGAATTACGCGCGTACAGCGAGGTATTACGCGCGTATACTGCGACGAATTACGCGCGTATACTGCGACGTATTACGCGCGTATACTGCGACGTATTCGCATGCCCGTCTTGAACCATGGATGTATAAACTAGCTTGAACCAGGGAGGTGATATAGACATATCACCTCCCTGCTTGAACCAAATATGGCCGAGAACTTGCCCTGAGAAATAAATCCGTAACAAAAATAACTGGTCTACATTGCTCGTTCATTGTTCATTGAATACTTATTTCCCATAAGTAAGCGCGTTCCCCAGAATAAACACGAGCCATCTGATTTATATTATAAGCCGTGTCTACATATGCACGTCCTTAACTCGAATCTGTCTCGAGTTAAGCAGGGGGTGATATAGGTCTATCAACTCCGAGAGTTAAGTTAACATATGATATAGACCAGGTAGTTGGAACTCCCTGTATAGACTAACTCAGGGAGGTGATATAGACTATATCACCTCCCTGGTTAACTCGAGATAAATCAGTGTAGAGTTTATACACGATCGATTCCTAACTCTTTGTTTACATAGCTATCAGATAACAAGATAGTATCGACGCTATCAGATAAATTAGACGCCACCTATCGCGGTGTTAAGAAATTGAAAACTCGAGTTGAAATCCTAACCTGAGATCCGTCTAGCATTACGTTAAATTTTTGCATGTAGACACGGCTACAAGGGCATCTTAGTCCTATCCCTGGTACCATTTATAACTTACGCTGAAAGTATAATTTTTTTAATTATTATACAATGACTTCATGATAGCTGTACAGTGTTTTACCAATGTGCGTACTAGGCCATGTTCGGAAGGGTCCCGTATGCAATGAACCGGTTATGTAAAAATGACAGAAACGGTACTTCTAGAAACAACTTCTAAAGCGACCGTTTTAACATACTTTCTATAATGGAAATATCCCGTGTGAATCGTATCACAAACGCATACCAACTTAATATCGATTTATAAACTACATTTAAAATAATGACGTCATTCAGTAGCGACCCCCGAATTACTGATTTTTACATCTCTATCGATACAGTTGTGACAATTATTCCCGGTTAAAATTCCTACATGATTGTTAATTTTTCACTTAAATTAAATAATTAAATATATAAATTAAATAGATTCGCGCAATCGGTTATTAATAATAATTCACATCAAAATTCGAACTTGCGTCGGCAAAGTTCCGCTTTCACTTTCTTTACATCGAAATTGTTTACGACAAAACATCAAAACGACAATACGACAATTACCGCTATGTAGATGGCGACACTGTCGAAAACAATGCATAGTATGAAACTGAAATATGCCTTAAAATAAAAATCATCTGCTCCCGATATCCTGCTTTATTCGCTGAACTCGAATATTTATTTCTATGCTATTAATTCTGTCAAACTTCGGCCGACATTCAATACATTCGACAACGAAAACGCTACGCGTTTCATTATAACGTCATTATAACGCCATTTCTTTTCTTAGTTTCTATACTATAAACATGGCAATAATTATAACCGCTGCAAATAAAAGTTGTCCCACAAATGTTAGTTTAATATCGTCAACCACCCCAAATATAAGTTTATAAAGTCGCGTGAAAAGCAGTTAGTTTTAAATTATCGCGCGGCAACGACGACGTTATGAAAAAGCGCGCCCTCTATTGGCTCTAACTTTAACATCGAACCCAAAGACAGGTTAACATTACAACTGACAAACACAGCACATCCGCACAGAGCACGATGGTTATATAAATATATAAATATATATATTTTTATATATTATATATCTGCTTAGTAGCATTTCTGACTACAATTTCCAGACATATAATTCTGCTGGCGTCATTCTAGCGGGGTTTCCTTATTGGCTGTTTCTATGTCGACGCGGCAGATCGGGCATCGCTTATTGGTCGTTAGCCATTGGTCGACGCATTCGATGTGGAAGAGATGCATGCACGGAAGTCGTCTGAAAATATGGAACGTATCGTCGTTAAAAACTCGGCAATAACGACACGTCAATAAACCATAACATTTAAAAATATCGGTTTTATATTATTATAAAGAATTTTAATTCGGAGAAGATGAAAACGATGAATCTATAAATATGTCACTATCTGCCAGACTACAATAATTTAATAATAAAATAATGGTTGGATTTTCTAAATCTCGACTCTAACTTGAGAGGTTAAACTCTAACTTGAGAGGTTAAACTCTTACTTGAGAGGAGAGGTTAAACTCTAACTTGAGAGGTTTAGCTCTAACTTGAGAGGTTAAACTCCAACTTGGGAGGTTAAACTCTAACTTGAGAGGTTAAACTCCAACTTGAGAGGTTAAACTCTAACTTGAGAGGTTAAACTCCAACTTGAGAGGTTAAACTCTAACTTGAGAGGTTAATCTCTAACTTGAGAGGTTAAATTCCAACTTGAGAGGTGAGAGGAGGTTCCAACTTGAGAGGTTAATCTCCAACTTGAGAGGTTAATCTCCAACTTGAGAGGTTAAACTCTAACTTGAGAGGTTAAAACTCCAACTTGGGAGGAGGTTAAATATTTACCGGACGTCCTCGTCTTCCTCGAATTCACTCAGACATATAGTGCACTTCTCTTCGTCGTCGTCGTCGGGCGAGTTGTTGTCGTCACCGTTCGCTTGACGTCTGACGTGCTTGTACTTGTGCGGAAACGTGTTGCGTTCGATCGTAGACTGGTTGGCGCCGCGGTTGACGTTCCCGAGACGTTCTTCGAGATTGATTAATTCCTGAATGATGATAATTGTAATTAATATATAAAAATATAAAATAATAAAGTCGGACCCAACTAAGATCGCATTATGTAGCATTTACACTAGACTTTTTGTTGTAAAATTGCAAAGTTAGACAACTTTCCAATTTTACAATTTTAAAAATAGCCCATGTTCTATTGCATCGACAAAGATATGAATGACAAAAGTCAGACGGCTTTCCCGTGTTCACTATCATGAATAAGTATCACTATCAAGTATTCACTATACCGACTTCATGTCGGGCAGCCAATTTCACTTCAAAAATCGACAGTGTAAATGCAGCATAATCCGGATTTTATTTATACAACGTTTCTATTTAATAGAAATAAAGTTAACGATAATATCATTTAAATGCAAGAAGTTAAAGTGTTATAGCTCAACTCCATGTATCCGGTAAAATAGTCCCAGCGATCTCCTAACCCTTACCTTAACCAAACCCTCAACCCTTAAAAGCTAACCCTCAACACTTAAAAGCTAAGCCTCTTTCCTTAAAACCTAACCCTTAATCTATTTATTTTTCCAATAAGTGTTTTTTGCATCTGGAACTACTTTTCCGGATACGATACTGGACTTGATCCGAAGTAACCGTACCTCTATGTCAAAATAAAAATAATGATAATAATATAAATGATTTAATTCGATCGTACCTCGTATGTCGGTCGCTGCATCATCATACGGCCCATTCTTACTTGCATATTACGCGGTAAATTTGCCATAATCGGTATCGCGGGAAACGGCGGGAATTCCGGAATCGGAGGCTGAAACGAAAGTCATCAAACGCGTGAACGTTACGTAATAAAAGCGAGGCTGTAATTTTTACGTCTATCGTAAAACGTGCTTTCGAAGTCGACATTAACTTACAGTTCATCAAATTACAATAAAGGCAATTTTAAATAATTTTATATAATTCAGAGTTGCCTGCGACTCGAGACCAAAAGATCCGGAAATGAAATTACCTACGAAATTATTCATAATGAACTATTTACGTTCTATGCCGAAGCACTTGGCGGGGTCAAGCCCCCCCCCCCTCTCCCCAGAAAATTTTGAAAATTTAAAGCATTTTCCGAGTATCTGAGCGAAAAAAAATATGTCCGGAATTCAATCCAATTGGCAACTGGCAACTCTGATAATTTTGTCGTCGGCGTTCATAATGACGTCATTATGACGTCGGCGTTGTGCTTACCATTCCTGTATTAATACTGATATGCATTCCAGGCGCCAGATTGAAGTGATGAAGTCGAGGGGGATTGTGATGATAATGATGGAGATGATGGTGGAGGTGCTGATGCTGCGCAGACATCGGCGGGGGTACCGGACTTTGCGTAACGAGTGCTTCGCTGAAAAGTAAAACCAAACTTGAACTTCGACTTCCATTATTTATTGTCGTTATTGGCCTCGACGTCAAGGTCGTGTGACCTCTACGAATTAACGACGCAAATATATATCGATATGACAAATAAATTCTCACAGAAAAATCTGATTACCCCGACCGGGATACGAACCCGGATCCTCGGCTTACCGGGCGTTGCTCTTACCGATTGAGGTATCGGGGAACCACGACTATTCTGTGAGAATTTCATAGTTTATACAGTAGGAATATTTTAGTAATCTAAATATATAAATATAAACTTTGTACTACTTACCTAGTGGGCCCAGCGAACGTCGCCAAGCCGTGCGGCGGCATGTGGATGATCATTGGATCGGGGCCTTGTTGCAAGAACTGGTGATGCGGCAACATGCGCATCGAGTGAGCCATCGGCGGAAGAGGTTGCGTCGGCGGTGCCGGTAGATGGCGTATCAGTCCGGGCCCGGTAAGTAGCGACGCGTGATTCGGCGCGAGTCCCACGTGCGTCGTCGACGGGTGTTGGTGATGCGCGGGAGGCGGATGATGATGGACTTGGTGGAAATGGTGCATAGAGGGACGTAGACCACCGTCGCCTGCGATAATAAACCAATAATAATAATAACGTCGGCCGCGGATTCGACCACCGATGACACCGCGGCGCCATCTAGACACGATTACAAATATTATAAATACATTAATGGTTTCTAAATTTAATGAAAAGCAACCGACAGCGACTGGCTGGCTGTGATCACAACAGAACAATTGTCCTACAGCCTCAACAAAACCGAAAATATCTGTCATAACTTATGCAACGGCAAAAATATGCTTAAAACCTAAAAGCAGGTGCACACCGGGCGCAGATGGCTCGACGCACGTTGCACGTTAAAATATTCTGCGCCCGGTGTGCGCCTGCTATAATTTTCTGTAGATTGATTTGCATACCTGGATTAGGCCTTGGTTGGTGTATTTGTTGCGTTGGTATTATCGGTGGCTGCAGGTGACTAGTGTCGATGTCGTACATGCAAGGTTGTAGGTTGGTCGCGCACGAGTTCGCGGCTGCCACGGCTGCTGCCTCCGCCTGGTGGACGAATAAAAAAACATGTTAGTCGTAGGGCAGAACGTAAATATACGTTTAAGCTTTTATCATCGTATATCAAAACCAGGTAGCTAAAAATCCCGTACCTGGCCCAAAACCAGGTAGCTAAAAATCCCGTACCTGGCCCAAAACCAGGTAGCTAAAAATCCCGTATCTGGCCCAAAACCAGGTAGCTCAAAATCCAGTACCTGGCCCAAAAGCAGTGAGCTAAAAGTCACGTACCCAGCTCAAAAGCAGAGAGCTGAGTTGCTTATTATATTTTATTATATGTTTTATTGACATAATAAATTTGAATTATAAAAAAAAAGAAGCTATAAATCACTCACCAGCAATTTTCAAAAACTAAGGACGGAAATTAGTATTTTGCTTACCCCGATACAGGCGGGTCCACCGATACACGGTCTCATTCTGTCCTGATGGAACAAACAACGCCTGGGAGCCATGTGAAACGTGATCGGACTCATGTTCCTCAAGTGATACAACTGGGGCAGTGGTGCGGGTGCTGCATGCGTAACCGGCTGGAAAAAAATTACTTAACTGAAATACCAAATAATTATATAACATGTACGTATTCTTTATTGATTTTGCCAAACACAACTGCGGTGGCATAAATATAAGTCTTCATAAAGATAATCCTTCAAGACAAGTAAGGGTTTTCTTAACACTTCACGAGGTAGACCGTTCCAACAGTTTTCAGATCCAGTTGAGAAAGATTTTGTTTGCCTTCTGTATTATCATTATTATTATTATCGTTATTATTAACATTTTTTAAAGGCGCACATTCATATAAATGTTTATAATCCGATGCGCTGTACGTGTTTATGCAAGGTTGACATAGCAGACCCTCATGTTCCAAACATTAAGACCGGCCACTTCAAAGGAACGTTTTACTTCGGTCAGTTTTACTCGTTACTAAACAAACCTGTGTATGATGCATCGAGCCGGTCGAGGAGACGGTCGGCATTGTCGGCGGCAACAGCGATGTCGGCACGATGGATGTTGGAACGTTCTGTTGCGGAGCTGGAGTGCTGAGTTGTGGGATCGGTACTGGTTTCTGCGTCGTGGGCACGGGGAGCGGTTCCGTTACGTGCACATCTGACAATGACAGAGTTCATTGAATTGAATTGAGGGAAATTTGGATTCAGGGTCAGCGATATTATGTAATGCACGGTACTTTGATAACGCAGATTATATCATTTAATTAAGCATAATTACAAAAGATTAATCAGACTTAACACTTATAGGCATTTTTTTATAACTTGGATGTCGGTTCGCTAAATTTTTTATGTTATACCGGATGCCGATATGAAATCCAATAGGGACAATTTTTATTTCATAAATTTTTTTGTGTTACAAAACTTTATATTATTGTCCAACAGGGACAATTTTTATTTTTATATTTTTTTTATTTATATTATTATACATGTATTTCATATAATTTTTTATTGCCGCCTCCCTTCGGATTTTTAAGAAATATAATACTGAGAAAATCTGTTTTTCCCCTTCCTCCCTTACAAATAATTTAGTTAATAATCCGTCATCCAAGTTATAAAAAATAGCCTTATCTTGTTAGATAAAGCATTTTTTTTTAAATAGTGCTCATAAATTATAAAATTTACTTTTATCAAAATACAGCTAATTTTGAGCAGAAATACAATATATTTTTTGTTGAATTCGACATAAAATAACGTACCATCATCTGATTCTGTAAGATCGACGACGACAGTAGCTGTGCGATTAGATATTCCACGATTACGACTGTAACAGAAAAATAGACGTAGATTCACACGATTATTAAAATTATCAATATTTCACAAGATTTCATGTAATTAGTATGATAAAGGACAGTTAGACCTTTTTTATTGAAAATTGACCACATACTCATGTCATGCCAGCTGAACAATGAAATACAAAAGTTTCCCTAGCTGAAATACTAGATAATCGTCAGGTAAACATTTTATCAGAATAATTGACTTTACAATTAGAATAAGAACGTAATATTAAAAAAAATTATGGCAAATGATGGATTCACTAAATTAAATTTCGGTAGTGTTAGTCAAACTACCAAAAATCGGAAGTTTTGATTTAAGATGAGACTTTCATCGAATTTCACTAAGCACATTGTAAACGTCTTCAGGGTCAAGGCAAAATTAATCATTGCCAATATACCACCTTGAATGTACAGGTTAAAAAGTCTAATCATTTTTCCTCGAATGTCAACTATAACAAAATTCTTAGGGAGACTTTCCTCGACAAGCTATAGGCACCAATCACCATGAATGTGGTCCAATTACACATAGGTTAGGAGTTTTATAGGAAAAAGTCTTAATTAGTGATACTGGAACAATTAGTGAAAACACTTTGTGATTGCTTGGACACACAATTATAACACAATTATAACTACCAGGTGTCAAATCAGAACCAAACTGCACTTGTCACTAATTAACAAACCGACTAATTAACTAACAGACTAATTAACACGATTAGAAAAAAATAAGTTTTTGTATGGAAATATTTTCTGTGACGCAATCCAAATAAAATAACAGTTTTATAGTGATGTGGCAGCACTGTTGTGATGCTGATACAGTTTACAATATTCTATTCAGATTAAAACATCAGTACTCAGTGATGTTCCAAAATCAAAATAGCGCGGTGCCGCTACCCTAAACAATGAAAATTAAAATTGGCGAAATTTGCCCTAAGTATACAGTAATATTATAGTTGTACTGATTTTAATACCGACTGGCAAATCAATATTATTCCAGTTAAAAAGGAACAGGTAAAAGACGAAATTAAGAATTTTAAATGAAACGTTTCGCCCTATTCATCAGTCAAGAAAGACAGAAATAGTAGAAAGAAAACTAAACAGGTACTTTTCTCAGCCTGGTTTTCTCGAGAAATGAGAACGTCCAGAACAAAGAGAATTCTCGCTACCCTAAACAACAGGCTTTTCTCACCCTTTTTGAAAGTTGTCCTTTTATCAAAAATTTATCAAGCTTTTCTATCAATAAAGCTGATTATTGGCGTAGAAAGAAACAGAAATTCATGTTTCTCCACAAAAAATTTTAAAATAAGTGCCTTTTTATGTTGGTTTATCAAAATCCGAAAATAGCGCTGGGGACCTCACCGATACTACAGTGTATTAACTACAAGGAATGAATAATTTTAAAATTAAAAATCGTTTGGATTCGAAATAAGAAGCAAAATTGTTTCACAGAAAAGAATGAGGACAAGCAAAATTGAAATTACCACCAACCCCAGTTAGCCTGAATCACTTGAGACCCACTTTTAAAAAAAAACTTAAACGATCACCATTTAAACTCTAGGAATCAATTGCCGATTAAGATCCGAGTGCCAGCTGAGACACATGGACAAAGCATGCACCAACAATTCCTACGATCTAAATCTGTTATATTTTTCTTTTATGGTTTACTGTTAATTACTTTTTTATTCGTGGGAATTTATTTTGATTTTGCAGGAATTAATGTTCGCGTATTCAAACATCTCATAACTAAAATTTATTAACGGGAATAAATTTTGGCAGAAAACTGTTACGGTGCAAATTAATTTTGCGACCATACTAACAGTAAAACAGGTACATTTAAAAGAACTTACTTGGCAAGTCTGACATCAGCAACTTCAACATCGCTATCGTCGGACGATAATATCACATAATCCGAAGATTGGCCGTTTGACGTAGTTGAACCTGACATGGGAACTATGTCCGTGTACGGAACGTCGAGGCTTGAAAACTGTCGAATGCTCTCATTACTGACGGGGGGGTTATCGAGCGACATATCGAGATTAACGAACGATGGAACGTTTTGAGCTGAAAGCGATGATAGAGTGCAGCGCATTGAGTCGACACTCTGAGACGGACT
>JAYJLZ010175074.1:0-10926 GCA_036873915.1 Tubulanus ruber | reverse complement strand
ACTTGGCAATCTTACATCTGCCACTGTGTACATAGAAACCAATGACGATGCAAATGGGTTATTCCGTATTTATAGCACTGATCCGAGAGCCAGTGTTAATGGTAGTGTTGTCGACGTCAAAGAATCAGAAAATTTGGCTGTGAAATTAATTGTTGAAAGAACTGGTAAATTAAGCTTTAGATTTTCCACTTTTATATGAAAATGTATCTGCATTTGATCTTTTTAAGCTGAATGTTTGCAGGGAACTATGGTAAAAAACAGAACATGTTTATACATGTATCATGATCCTAAGAATTGAAAAAATAATCTGTTGGTTTTTTAAGGTGGTACTTTAAACGATGTCACTGTTGACTGGGTGATAGATGTAAATACAAGCACAGCAACTCCTGGACAGGATTATGAAGCTGGTGGAGGCATTACTTTGAAATTTGCACATGGGCAAGTTAGAAAAAGTAAGTCTTCTGTTTCATGGTTTCAAATTATTAATTTTCAAAACAAATTGTTTGCGATACTGAATAAGGAGGAATTGACTAAATTATTTTGACTAATTGACCAATGAAATCAATAGAAGAGCTACAAATCATGAATCTTTAAAGCTATGAAATCAGCTAATATATCTGTAAATCTCTACATATCTTCAATACAATGCCTTATATATTTTCAACCATAAAATATATGTGTTTTTGCAGCAATAACTGTTGCTGTTCGCGATGACTCAGAACCAGAAAATGATGAAAAAATAGTTGTAAAACTTGAAAAGCCTACAGGAGGAGCAAGTATAGGCTCACAAGGAGCTGTAGAAATAATTATTATGGCTAATGATGACGTTGCTGGTAAAATTGGATTCAACCAGAAATCAGTTGTTGCTACGGAAGGTGATTATTCTAGATTTAAACAATTTTCCCAATTCACAGTTGACTATTATAAGATTTCATGGTTTTAAGGGGCAAAACTATCCTAAGTGTTCAAAAGTTATAGTCTCCGATATTGTGTTCAAATAAATGTATTCTTTTTTGTGATTTTTATTATTATTTTTTACTGTTCCTTAGATTATTTTTTCTCTTTATTTAAAATTTACAATGTTATTTTTTACATTAGGAGAAACTGTTAAACTAGTTGTGAAACGCTCAGCACCTGCCCTTGGCAATGTTTCCGTATACTGGGATATCGAGACAGTAAAAGGTCAACCACCAGAAGCAAGCTTTCGCCAACAACGTGGATACCTTGATTTTTCTGAGGTAGAAACGACATAATGATCTTAGATAGAACTGTTTGTGGGGCAAGCATGTTTATTAACATATTTGCCAGTTGTTTTGTAACCATCACTCATATATAGAATTAAATAAGTTGACAAAAGATATGCTACAGTTTCTTTGGATACAAATGAGTCTTAGATTATTAGAATGTCAGTGTCACTTTTACATGTATACCGGTACCTACACATTGATTTTTAGTTAGTTTATGTTATGTTTTTGGGTATTATTCTGAAAATCATTAACTTACCTTTTTATCCATTTTCGATAAATGTGAAGGTATTTTTTAATATTGTGTTAGTGTTAACATAACATAATATATTGATTTAAGGGTCAGTTGACTGGAGTTTTACAAATTGAAGTATTAAAAGACAATCTTCCAGAAGTCAGTGAAGAATATAGCATCCAACTTCGGAATATTTCTACAAGTGGACTAAGAAGCGACAGTGCTGCTACGCTTGATCCTCAAAGAAATAAATTGAATCTTACTATTCAAGGCAGTAACGATCCCCATGGTGTCATAAGCATATCACCAAATTCAAGAATGCTACGTACAATTGAAGAAAACAAAACAGTTGATGTAATTATTGAACGAAGGGTTGGCACCATCGGAGAGTTGCAGATAGGATATTCTGTCAGAGCTGGCCGTGTAACAGCTCTTGGCCCTGAACTCAAGATGGCTGATGAAACTGATTTTCTTGCGTACAACGACAGTGTAAGAATCGATGATGGGGCGTCATCCGCCATCATTAAAGTTCAAATCATTGATGATGTAGTTCCAGAGGTTGATGAGTTATTCATTGTTGAACTTACCAGTGCATTGTTAGTACAACCTCTGAATTCTCTACTTCAACCAATATTAGGTTTGTATTTATTTCAGATTGTTTCTTTTATATCCCAGCTGAAACTTTGTTTTCAATGAACTGGAGAATTTTTTCAAAGATTAAAGCAGTTGTAAAAAATTATTTCATTAAGAAACACATCTCAATTTATTTTTAATTTAGATCCTCGTGGAACTTTATCAGAAATACGAATTGAGGCAAATGATGGAACTCGGGGTTTAATTGTGTTTTCTGTTACTTCGGCCAGGTAAACTATGATAAAAGTGATAGGAGGATATATGAAATTACTAACAATCGAATGATTCATATTTCTACTATTTAAAGTAATTTATTACAAATCCATTTTCTATTGATATTTTCTTGTGTGTGAGTTAAAGAATCTGTAAAAAAATTTCATTTAGGAATCTATGTTTTGATGTTGTTGTACTGTAAGTTACTTTTTCACAAATTTGCAGCGTTAATGTAAGTGAGACATCTGGGAATGTGTCTTTGAATGTGGTGAGGAGTTTAGGAGCATTTGGTAATGTATCAGTTTATTGTTATGCCCAGTCAGACAGTGCCAAGTTAGGAGAGGATTTCACTTTTGACCCCCAGGTAAGAAAATGTACATTAAACTTGGATATTTTTTATATACCGGTATTTTATATATATTTTGTCTATTTTTTAAGCCTGCTTAATGCTCAGTGTAATTCTGCATTGTAGGATATATTTTTTTATGACGGAGAAAAGGTGAAAACCGTCACGCTAAGAATAATCAATGATAAAGAAGCAGAGCCTCCTGAAACTTTCGAAATTGTTTTAGCCAGTCCAAAAGGTGGAGCTAAGTTAGGAGAACCACATAAAGGTAAGAGATTGACATAAGAAAATTAAAACACCAGTTATCATAGGAGGTAAATTAAAAAACTTTAAGCATACAAAATGTGTACTTGAAAAATGGATATTACAGGAATGGATTAGTTTCTGTTCCTGATGAAAGACAATAAAAAAGTCTCTTTAAGGACAATAGAAAAGTTATTTCTTGAAGGACAATAGAAAAGTTATTTCTTGAAGGACGATAGAAAAGTTATTTCTTGAAGGACAATAGAAAAGTTATTTAAGATTGCCATTTTTCTTCAGCAAGAAACACCATGTAGCACAGCTATTTTTTTCCAGCTATAGTGACAATTGAACCAAGTGATGATGCCAGTGGTTTTGTGGGTTTTCCTACAAGTCATACTGTTTACCTAACAGAGCCATCAGCATCACATAATACTAATTCAGAGGTGACGGTGACGATTTTAAGGGGACCAGGAACGCATGGGACAATATTGGTACCTTTTACGATAACTGCTGTCAATGACACAGGTGAAAGTAAACTTGATATAAGTCCTGTGAAAGGTGAAATCAAGGTTTTGAATCTGCAGGTAGGGAGAGATATAACGTTGTGGTGTGTTACTTTGTGTGATTTATTATTAAACATGAATTTGTTTCATTTACTAAAAAGTTAATAATAATCTGAACATCATGTTATTTTAGAAATAAGTGAATTCATATGACAAAGAATGTAAAATATACATCAATGGATTAACCAAATAAAACAATGAATTATTTTATTCTGATATTTCAAACTTGTAAAAACATGACTTGTTAATATCAATAAGTCTTCTCATCAATAATCTTAAATTTACATATGTATATGTTTACTCAACGTATAATATTTTGTTAATCCTATTTTTTCAAGTCTACCGGATCAGTGTTAGTGAAAGCATTGTCCGATGACGTGGCTGAATTGGTCGAGATGTTTGTTATGGAACTTGGGCAACCCATTGGTGGAGCACAGTTAAGTCATATCACCAAACGATCATTAGTGATACACGAGAACGACTCACCATACGGCCTGTTTCAGATTTATCCCATGGATTCAAGGTTTGTAGGCTTTCTGTTAGTTAACATATGTTACCTGAATCTCCTAGAAGGGGCTCTTGCTACAATATGGTTGTTCCCATAGTGCTATACTGGTAGCACATCATAATTCACACGTTTTAGTGACAAAAACAAATAAACGAATAACTTCTGATAAGACAGCCTTTAAGAGGATGTTTTCTGATTATTATTATGTGAAACAGTGAAACACAAATGTCGAAATATTTGCCACTTTTATATCATATATCTGCGTTCTAAGTAATGCATATAATAGAAAATGGTGACTAAAGTAGTGTATAGTGAGAGACATGTAAATGATTATTTCACAAAAAAGGAATTTAATAATAATTTATTCTAGGAATAACACGGTTGAAGTGACAGAAAATGTTGGCCAGGTTAAATATCGAATAATAAGGGAAGGAGGTTTGCAAGACAGTGTGGGAGTTGATGTATTAGTAGAAACAGGATCCGCCATTGCCCCTCCAGGAGAGAAAATTGTGTTATCTTCTTATCAAGATCTGCCAGCAAACCTTCCTTCTGGGTGGACATCGCTTAAAGTTGGCAAGACAACATTTGGATTCTCCTTAAATGGATATGCAGTTGGATCTTTAACAAGTATGGTTGGTTCCGATGGATCAGTACCAGGCGCCAGTCTTACAAATAATTTGGAGAAATATTCTGTGTTGTATAGATGGCAGGGAGTTTTCAAGCCGTTACAGGTACAATTTTATTCTCAAATCTTGAATTCATGTATTTCTAAGTTTACAGGCTTGCTTGTAGGAAAATTCATTATTTTCTATCTGTCAATTTGTATCATTAGTGTATCATTTTCACAAATACACATTACTTATTAAGGTTCTTCATTGTTGCTATGATGTAAATTCCTTCCTGATTTTCAGACTGTTGAGACTAATGGCGCATCGTCTGCTACATCATTTGATATCGCTGGAAAGTCTTACGTTGTCATTGTGAACTCCGGTTCAGTCGGTAATTTTGAAACGAGATCAAGATTGTATGAGATAACAGAAGCTGGACGTTTCAAAGTTGTAAGTAGAATTTAGCTACAGTACTATTAAACCATTCTGCGTATAATTGTAATATTTAACGTATGGGTTAAGGGTATAACACTGTGTTATCTTGAGTAGATACTCGGGATGCTGACTGAAAAAATATTATGTCAATTCTCCATCTAATGAGAACAAGTTATAAAATTGCTGCTACTAGTTTCATTGCCTTTGAAATTTAAATATTTAAGTATGCTTTGAATGCAGACGCATGACTTCTAGACATTTATATAAACAAATATAATCACGTAATTTGTCGTCCATGTGATCATAGGGTTACATAGTGTTTGAATTTGTATACGCTATGTAATATAAGAAGAACACTTCTGTGCTCAAATCCTTCTAATTTATCTGACTTCGTTTTTTTAATCTCATATGTAGCTCCGTATTCTGTCATTATGAACTGCATTCAACATTCTAAAGGATAGCATTGTCTAACAAATAAATTACTTATTTTCAAGATTCAGGATTTTTATACCCGTAATGGTCAGAAAGCGGTGGTTTTCAGACAAGGTCAGGATCTGTATCAGTTAATTGTAAACTATAAAGACAACTCTGGTGAATCTAATATTAATTCGGAGATTTATAAGTGGGAACCTATCAGCGGTATGTTCAGCAGTATGGCCTTACAGTATATTTCAACTATTGGTGCCAAGGATGCTACAACGTTTATCATAAATCAGCAAGTTTACCTTTGTGTTGCTAACCACTACAATTCTAAATCAAGATCTTATGAAGTTGAGTATGTATCAATGTCTAAACCCTTATTTATTTAATTTATTTAATTGTTAACTTTTTTAAATCTTATCACTTTGAGATTTTTTAGAACTATAGTATTTAAAAAAATAGAAATCAATTAGTCGTTGAATATTTTTAATACCAAGTAACCATGCGTAGATAGATTTAATCCTTATTATTGTTTTACATTTCAGCTCATTGTTGTATCAATTCAATAGCTCAGTGAAATTGTTTTCCATCGTGCAGCGTTTTCCTACAAAGGGAGCATCATCTCTAGCATCATTTATCTGGGGAAGTAATATATACTTAATCATTGCCAATTCTCGCAATAATGCCGGCAATACACGCCAAGATGTCAATGTCTACGTTTGGAATGTAGTTGCATCAATGTTCCGGTTGATACAGAGCATATCTTCAATCTCGACTTCATCGCTAAACATTTGTAATTTTAATGGAAGAGGTATGGATAAACAGCTTAGAATATATCCATCATAGTTTTGTTTCATTTTGCAACATTGTTTAGTTAGCTTTATCAATTATTAATCAATAACTCAAAACGATGTAAATATTTTAAAACTTTATTTTCATTTTGGAAAGATTACCTAGCAAATTATTGATCCAAATTAATACACTGACAACTTTTTAGTTTATCTGATGGTCGCCTCGCAAGAAAGTAATTCCCAGATTTATCAGTGGAATCCACAAAACTCAAAATTTCACCCTGGTTGGACAGGACAGGCAGCACTTTCCATCTATCCTACTGTAATACCTCAGAAAAACAGTTTTTTGACGATGGTTGTTTCGGATGCTAATTCCAAGAAAAATATAGTTTATTTGTTCAGGCGTTTAAGTGCCGCAGCTGATTATGTACCCCTGTAAGTAAAAATCTTATTTATTGAGGTCAATACTTCATTTTAGATTGAATAAAATGTAAAATTATCTATTAATTATTGCAGATCTTTTAGAGAATAAGACGTACTTTGTTCATAAATACATGCACTCTATCTCATTTTGCTCTGCGTTAGGAATATCGAGATGACATTTCAACAACATGAGAAGGAGATAGTAACCTCAGTTTCAGTTCTTGATGACAGTATTCCCGAAGACACTGAAACTTTTTATATGCAGCTGCGGAATCCAACAGGTGGATCAGAATTGGGTGCCAATGCCAGGGTGATAACTCGTATATTGGTCAACGACAATGCCTTTGGAACTATAGAATTTGCTCAAGTAAGTTACTTGTACAGACATACATTTCGATCTGTGTCAGGCAAGATTTTAACCACATCCTTCAACATTCATTAAACTTTTCAGAATTAATGGAAATATTTATTTTAAATATTTATTATTTTCGATAGTGCTTACTGGTACTGCCAGTTAATCTTACATAAAGTAAAGTACACGTACAAGCAATGTGTCATGTACGGTAGTTCATATATAACTATTTAAAGCTTTTATTAGTTGCAATACTTTTGACTTGTTGTACAACCTATTAACTATATTTAATATCGTGTAATAATATCATCGGGTCTATTATATAATTTCAGGATTCGCGAGAGGTTCGCGAATCGGAGTCTGTTGGTCAAGACAAAAACTTTGTTCTTTATCTACAAAGATCTGGTGGAACTCATGGCAAAATTGCTGTAGCATGGTCATTCGATAACTCGAATGTTCCTAAAGACATTTTACCTACTTATGGGCAGGTATGTCGTTTTATTGGTGAAATATATAATACATTCAGGAGTTCAATTCTTCAATCTCAATTAAAAAAATAACACAAGACTTAACTTATGTATTTTAAAACTCACCATATAATTCATGAGAAATTCGGTAAAAGTGTTTTGTAATTGACATCCGTTTTTTATAATAACTATCTATATTTTAAAGGTTGAATTTGCTCCTGGTTCATCAATTGCCTCGATTTCACTGGTAATAAAGGATGATAGTGTTGCTGAAGCAGATAAAGAGTATCATATTCTACTGAACAGTGTTGTTCACTCTGGAACTAATGTCCCTGGTCAAGGTGCTGCCATCGGTAATATATCTTATATTTATCAATTCACATGCTTATTTTATTATTTCATGAATTAATGTCAATAATTTGTTTTTTTATAGTGTGTTATTATTTTCGGCTTTAGTGACAAAGAATGCCATTTATATTTTGATTTGTTAATATGGTAGACTTTTGTAAAAATATGTAAACCTCCCTTGGGAATATAAGACAAATTGATAATTGCGTTTCTGTACCTCACTAAGCACCCAAACCGAATATTTTATTGCATTTAATTGAAATAAAATAAAATTCCATCCTTCATTGTATCCATTCATTGTATTGAATGTTTAACTGTTTATCTGTTTTAAGTAGGATTTCGTCTCTAGATTCTAGCGTATCCCCCCGTTTTTTATTCTTTGGGAAATTCTAAAAAATTTTTTATTAACTACATGTAATAACAAATTGTAATAACTTAATTGCAGTTCACAATATATATTAAAGGTTTTTATGTCCTTTTCATGTCCAAGAATTGTTTAGATATTTAAACTCACATAAAATAGAATATTATCAGTGTTTAATTTTATTATTACAAATTAAATACTAACTCAAAATGTAGTTCATTTTAATCAAAGATTTTAATGTCATTTGATCATGTTCATGCATTGTTTAAATATTTAAACTCCCATACCGGTAATTGAATTCAAATTTAAATTATGTGTATTATGAAATTGAATACAGTTTTAATCTTACATCCAAATTCCTAAAAAATATAAAATAGTGGGATTTTTTCCTTGAATCAGATTCTAGATACTTAATTCTTAATTAATATAAATCGTTAATTAAGTAAAGTTGACTTAACGAGACTTCAGAATTACTCCAATATATTTGCCATAATTGAAAAATATATTTGATATTCTGAGTCTTTACTTTGTATCACGTGTCGTCAAGCGAACTGGATAATGTTTGTTATACATCCCTTTCTGGTCTCGTAATAACGTGATTTAGTGTGTCATTTCAACACCGCGTAAAAAATGTTCTATTAAGCTGTAATGGCTTAGTAATGGTTATAATCCTGTATTACTTACTTCATGATTATTGATCAATATTTTAATACGATTTTTTGACGGCTGTTGTGATTGATAAAAAGGACAATATTGATTGGCAAACATTAATATACAAGGTGTTACCTATCCGCATGAAAGGCATCCAGTAGATTCAAATACTTGTGTCAACGATATCTCAGTCAACTAAATGGGAGAGTGATGTTTTTTATTCACGATCAACATTATTACATTCAGAAACGAAGTTATTACTTTAAAATTGGAATTATTGAAGTATGACAACATGTACTGGTTTAAAAATGCAACATTTTCACTTGGATCCTTTATTATTGTTATCCAGGCTTTATATGGTAATTTTAGGTTTAATTTGTAATTAGTTTAAGCATTAATTGCCTGTATTAACCGTTGTTTGACTCTCGTGTTGTAAGAAGTGCGATATCACTGATTTGATCTGATTTTTGCTCTATTTATTGACGCACCGAAATTTAAGCCGTTATTGGTAGTGTATTTTCCGAATTCATTTCTATTAAATTACTGACATATGTGAATTTCCTTCCTTAATTGGAAGTGAACTGTCAATATATTATTGCATTTGTTAAGTTTCTTCGAAAATTGAGTGCTTGTTTTTAATAGTTCTATTATTGTACATGTAATGATCTGATCATCTCTGGATATTAATCTTTCAACACAGGAAGGTATTTTATGTTTCACAAGAACTAAGAACTTAATTTTTTTGCATTATTTTAAGGTGCACATAATACCAGTACGTTGACAATTCAAGCAAGCGACAACATATATGGCGTTTTTTCATGGGAATTAACTACTGTAAACGTGAACGAACCACCGGCCGCTGATTCTGTTGTCAAATTATTTGTTGTTCGAGAGCAGGGAACGAAAGGCTCTGTGCAGATTAACTTTGTGTAAGTATAAACTTCCTGTATCGCCATCATAACTGTTTATTAACTGTACTGATTGTTTTAAATTTGCTCAGTGTGTAGATGATTGTTAAACCACTTTCTCATTTCTGTTTTTTATAGAACTGCCTCAGTGTGTAGATGATTGCTAATTTCTCATTTCTGTTTTTTTTATAGAACTGCCCCTGATCCTTCCAGCCAGGTTGATCATCAGGCAGTTTCCGGATCTGATTATGTTGCTAAAATGGGTACTGTTATTGTTCCTGCAAATGTCCGAAAAGTTGCTGTTGATGTTTTCATCAAGGCTGTAAGTACCTTATAAATGTATATCTTAACATTAACTATTTGTGTAAATTGGTTATTGAATTGATTTACCAATATGAATTGCACCTAAATTTATTTCATTACCCCAAAATCCTGAAACTTTTACCTCAAGTTATAACAGGTACCCGTAAATTTCTTTGCAGAACAAATTTGTATTTGTTTTATATAATTACCATCTTTAAATACAATAATAAGCTGCACTGGTGTTCATTGTTATTTCTACCATACAGTATTAACTTAATGATAAAAAAGTGTGAAATATATATGTTTTTATGAATCCTAGGATGAAGTTCCAGAACAAAGGGAAAGTTTTTTGGTGAAGTTAACTTCACTCTCATTATATGGAGAATCGATTCCTGGTGAAGGAATAGGACCTAGTATCAAAAAACCTGGTGATGTTGCTACTGTGACGATTCTAGAAAATGATGATTCTGGTGGAATAGTACAATTTGAGATAGTAAAGGTTTGTTTTTTTCTATGTTGTACAATTTCACAGATTTTTCCTATCTGGGCTAGGGTGGTCACTGATGTAAGGTTGGCTCTCTGCTTGAGCCGTGAGCTTGTTTGGAGGCAGTTCCGGAGCTTAGCCATTGAAGGCAGAAACATGGGTCTTGGGCTCTCTCATGGGTTTTGGGCTCTATCATGGGTCTTTTGGGATAAAATAATTGTGTTTGATATTATTATAAACCAGTATATTATATTATTATTATATACATTAGTAGATGTGTTTTATTTGTCATTATTTGTAGAACTTACAGAACATTGATACATATGAAGGAATCGGTGTTTTGAAACTGAAAGTGCACCGATCTGTGGCTGCATATGGAAGAGTTAC
>JAYJLZ010174963.1:0-10926 GCA_036873915.1 Tubulanus ruber | reverse complement strand
TTGTATTATTTGTGCCTTATAGGCCTATTTGTATATTTATATTGTGTGCGATATTTATAATCCAGAATTTTAGATTCGAGTCTTCCTATAAGTCTTCCTATATTTTATAAGGCTAACTGGCTTGGTATTATTGATATATTTTGATATTTTTATATTTATATTGTGTGCGATATTTATATAATCCAGAATTTTAGATTCAAGTCTTACTATATTTTATAAGGCTAAAATTAGCTGGCTTGGTATAATTTATATTTTTATATTTATATTGTGTGTGACATTTCTATAGGCTAATCGATTTAAAATAATTATGTCATTTCAGTTGACGGTTAGCTTAATCGAGGAAATAAATTATGGATTATTAATCAGTAAACAAATACGCCTTTTGGTTGATGAGTTTGGGCTGCACTTACACACAGCATATAGAAATAATCTACAAAATAATTAGCTTTATCATCCTCATCGGTATTACTAACATTATCAACATAATCATCTAAATATTTAGGTTGTCTACAATCTCTACCAATCTCAAACGTTTACCTTGTTCACCCTGTACATGTATTTGAGGGTCCTGATGTTCAAAAACTACAGGATTATCATCATAATATACAATGTCTGGTAGATTATCAATAAACTTAACACATCTTAACATATCTAACAACGGCTTCATTTGGGATATACACCAAATAGGATGGAATATTTTTATCATAGCCAACAAAAAAATACATTGCTCACTACGAGCACCAAGCTTTCTTTTGTCCTGCACATATGCAAAGCAAGTAGAACCAATCAAAGGCAAGTAAGGCTACTTATATTCGATTTTTCACCAGATAATTTTTTATAAGCTTACGAGACAGCAGGCTCAGGTTTGGGAAATAATTGGCCACATTTCCACAATAAAAAAGTAGCTGCTCTTTCACTATATATATACAGTCCTCCCTCCCTATAATTCCACCATTGTGGGTCCAGGTGAAAATGGGGGCGTTATAGCGAGGGTTGGGTAGGTCTGCATACACAGGAGATACAAAATTTGTCCAAAAATTTATATACCCCGTAGTGCATTTTCAACGGCGGTTACAGCCCATTTCTCCGAATGCCCACTTCTCCGAATGCCCATTTCTCCGAATGCCCATTTCTCCGAATGTCCATTAAATTCATTCACACGAATTGCAACACACCTGAGTCAATAATCCCGAATATTGACTAAGTTTTATTCAGTGCCACGTGACCGCATTCTGACCAATCAGCGCGACGATAGTGAATAGGCCTATGAGGCGCAGCCGTCAATCACGAGAACCGTATGTTCGAAACCACCCACGGGAGTTCTGGGTTTCCTCTCCCAGAAATTTTTTTTTAAATTAGAGTTTTCCGAGATATCCGATACATAAAAAAAATGACTAAAAATGTGAATTTTTGTAACAATATCGTAGTTGATTTAGTGCCATACCCGGTTTTTTGTCACCTAACGCAAATCTAATAGGACCTTTTACAGAATATGGTTTAAATAAAGTCGCGGAAGACCTAAAGGGTTAACTCGCATAACATACTGGTTACGCGCACGGTCTATATAGCCATCCACGTGAATGTGACCCCGTATATCATAACGAAACCAGTACTAGCTTGCTACTTACCAGGAACTGTCGTAGTGTTCCGTATTCTGGATTCCGTCGGAACACAATTTATTTATTCATGCATCATGTGAAAATAATATTCAATGCTTTGATTTAAAAACAACTGCAATTAATTAATTTTAATGGATATTTAGCGGAACTAAATTTTAAAAACGGGGGGCGTTTGGACCCCGCCTCCTTTGGTGACGCCCTTGCCAGTAAATTATGTCATTGGACACTTTGTTTTTTTTTCGTATCTGAAACCATCTTGAATAAGTAAAAGGCCGCGACCAGTCCCTTTCATCAAGTGACCTTCCATTGTCTGGTTAGATATTACAGGAACAGCAATACCCCACCCCATATAAAGTACGCTAGTGGCGAACACCATTGTAGTCCACATACCCCTCCTGTTCGAATTTTCAGATTTTCGAATTTTTCATTGTGTGGGTAAAATACTTTACATTTGTCGGGAACAGCCCCGCCTCCCAGCTGTCAGACTCTTTCTTATATTGTATATACTCTGTAATCCAATCACAGCGCTGCAATGAGCAAGCGGTCTGTTATACCTTTTACATCATCTATAGCTCAGTAGTAATAAATCCATCATATAATACACACGTCTCTTCGACTCTACTATCTTAGTCTACTCTCTATATCGAACCTCTACTTAGTGGGACCCCGATCACCCCACAACATTAGGAGAGATGTTAAAGGCCAGGGACACTCCGTAGTGGGTAACATGAATCCGAGATTAAAGGGACATTCCGTATGGGGTAACAATACTGACCTTTATGCATATCAAACGATGGATTATCACCTAAAACATACTTCACCAAGTTTAACGGGTTAGTGGAGATAAAAACATTACCACCATCTTAAGTGTCGGTAAAATATCCGACTCATGCACGAGATCGGATTCATAATTTTGGCTATCAATTTTTGGATCGAAAAAATCCACCGACCTTTCCACCCCAGGTTTTGTACCGGTAAATATAGGACCGGGGAACATAGGACCTGGGGAATAAAGGTACCGGGACACATAGGTACCGGGAAACATAGGTATGACCCCGATAATATAGGTACCGGGGAACATAGGTACCGGAGAACATAGGTACCGGGGAACATAGGTACGGCCCCGTTTGCAACAAGTATATCAAGTTTAACGTCTACGACTATAACCCTAGTGGTTCTTGCATGACGGGAAAGCCTTTGTATGTGTTATCCTCACACCTTTTTAGTATACCGCCAGCAGTACTCGGACCACTTGTGTCACCCAACCAGATTCGGCTGTGTTTAACTTGACAGTTAAACTAGCTACTGAGGCTATTATGTTGTCAGCGCAAAAGACATGGGCGATTCGCACCATGACGCGAACCCCGACGTGCGAAGCGTCTTTTCGATCTAAACATGACAAGATCTTGCATCTTAGCACTCTGTCTTGGACATCTTAACGAGTAGCCTGTTAGCCTTTGTCGGTTAGGTCGTTTTTTAGTAAGACGTCTCCGAGATATTCTGATATTGTGGTTACCTCTGTCATTCGTAATTTTGAGGTTCCTTCTAATAATAAATAATGGTAAATATTATACGTACCTCTCAGAAGGACGGGAAGGCCCAATCCCTAACCCTACCCTAATTTCTCTATTTTACCGTACATCTTAACGTACAACATCGCTGATTGGCTGGGACCTCTGCCGTATACGGACTACGGTAACTTAGAGAAAGTAGGGTAAGGTTTAGGGTTAGGTTAGGGTTCCCGTCCTTCTGAGAGGTACGTAATAATGTTCACATTCTATAATGCGTGCCAGCAATTGTAAAGTAGGTTAAAATATGCTATTGCACTTTCGTACCCCCACCTGAAACTAAGTTATTTTCAGTCAGATTAACTAATTGGGGCCTAAAAACAATAAAAAAATATTTTCAACTCAAAAAAATATTTTTTTACAATTTTTAATAATTTTTCAAAGATCGACAATTTTATGTGAAAGTTGGCTATACGTCATCACCATTTGTCAGTAAACACTTGATACTAATTATCGCCAATAACCGTCATTCCCTTTTTCTGTATTTGTGATGAAAAACATTTTATTAAACACGGTATATAAATTAAGTAATTACTTTTAAAATTTTAAAAGTTATTAACTACAAATAATTTACTAAAATAAATAATTAACTACAAATAATTTTACTAAAATAAATAATTAACTAGAAATAATTTTATTAAAATAAATTACTAACAAATAAATTATTTATAAATTTATTATTTAGTAATAATTTAATTAATTATTACTTATTTAATTTAATTAATTATTGCGAATTGGAAAGTAATTTACTAATTAGTTACAAACTATCTTTTTTGGTTTTTCATTTAATGAAGTTTTACAATGTTAATTACTATTAATTAGTATTGAATTCCTAGTAAGAAATCGATTAATTTTATAATTTTAGAAAATTAATATATCTTAATTTTTAATAAATTATCAACTAAATTATTAACTTATTAACAACTTATTACTTTATTTTAAGTTACTATTTAGTTATTACTATATTTATATGTTTGTGAAGTGAACTTTGTAATTAAAATAATAATATGAAAATAAATCATTAATTATACTAATTACTCGCTTTGTTCATTAATTTACCAGTTGTATGGGGTAATTAGTAATTCAAAATTGGACTTGAAACCCGTCAATAAAAATGGCGTATTCTCGTAGGTATTGATCGATAGCCTCTAGGCCAACGTGTTATCATTTTTACAAAAAAAAATTAAAAATTGAAAAAAAAATTTTGGGTTGAAAATATTTTTTTTTTATTCAGTATTATCATGGGGGGAAAGATGACACAAAAATATTGAAGTTTCAAGTGGGGGTACGAAAGTGCAATAGCGCCAAAATATGTTTTCAAAAGTTCATGTTTTGCATCCTCCGCCTGCATGTCCCTGTAACACTCCCAAAAAAGTTCATTACAGTGGAACCTCGAAATTAGATCAAGTTTCTCGTTTTCCATTTTATCAAATTTTGGTGAGGGTTTTTTTCATTTTTATATGAATTTCATTTCTCACAGTTTGTTTTAAAATTATCACCGTGCATCTGTACATTGTATGAATTTTGTTCATGTATATTATTATATTACAGCAGAGTTCTATTTCCCCTATTACTGAGTGCAATATCATACATTGGGACCAACATTCTTGGCCCGTGTCCCGAATAGCTGGGTGGCCGTTTAGCAGGACTTTAATTTATCTAAAACATATAGCCTCAGTAGCTCACCAAGTTGAGTGCTAGATTAACTGTCAAGTTAAGCATGGCCGACTCTGGTTGGGTGACAAGCGGGTTCGAGTCCCGCTGGCGTTATACTAAAAAAGTGTGAAGATAACACATAAAAAGGCCTTCCCGTCATTCAAGACCCACTAGGGTTATAGTCGTAGACGTTAAACTTGAACTTGATATACATACATTGTACTATACAAGATTGATATATAAAATACTGTTACTAATGTGTCGTCATTTCACTATTAATTATCTGATCTTACCATCTATGTGTTTGAGATTGTGATGAGATTTAATTTTCTCATCATGAGGTTGTTTTTAATATTTAAGCATTTTTATAATTAAGAATTTGTATTTATTTTAAATGATTATTATGCTTTTGAGGGAGATGCAGAAATTTGAATACAGATAATTTTAAAATCCAGAGATTGATCTTTATTACAATTTGTGTATAATAAATCAGTGTTTCCTGTTGTTTTATGTCACTTTTGACTAATCCATTTACGAAAGTCGTTCTTTTAATCTTATTAATCCACGTATTGTATTACCAGTAAATTAATATATACCGTACTTATTCATTGTCAACCACAGATAAATCGTCTTTCTGTTAAAATCGTCTTTTTCTCATAGTACTTCTTCATAATAATTCATTGTTACTTATGCATAATTTGTCAATTGGATAAGTCGTCACTTTTGTTATGGTCCCCTATGGGACGAGTTATCCGAGGTTGATTGTAGTATACAATGTATAATTTTGCTGATTTTATAACCATGGCTTAGATTACCATTGTAAACACAGCTTGGCCTATATTGTACCTCGTCTGCACTTGCGTACAATCGTTTGAGACAGATACAGCTCATTATCATTCATTCTTAATTCGGTTAAAATCTTTGCAATAAAGCTTATCTACTTGGATTGATATTGTTTATTATGATGAAAGTTCAGTAGAATGCTGAGTAGAATTTTTGATGATTTTATTTTCATATTTTGATCTTCTACATTTGTTGGTTTCTGTGAATCGACCCACAAACTGATGAGACAACGTGGTTTGACGTGTTGTGTATTTTATTTTAGGCTCCTACATCAACTCAGAGATGCACTCGTACTTTCTACTTCTCAATTCACTGATCTCAACCACTGGAATCATAGATCGTTCAAGTTGTGGTAGGTTAATTTTATTTTATATTATACGATTTGATATTTCTTGGCATTTGTAATGTTTGTTGCAGGCATTTCCATATTTTGATACAACGGCAGCTCACCTAGATTTTTGCTGGTAATATTTTAATTGATGTTGTTGACAATTTTAGTTCAATCATAAGCCTTCTCATTTTACCTGTCATCTGAACATCAGCGGGTAGTGAACCCAATTTGACGTATGTAATTGCCAATGGAGTAGTTCTTTTTTACTCTTGTAATAATGTTGTAAAAACATTTAACTTTTCCAAACATTTCTCCAAATATCTCCGCACCAATGCGTTCAAATTAGGAGTTAAGAGCAAGGAGTTCAAAGTCGAAACTAAGGGTTTCTGTTGCAGGTAAATAAGGAGTTAAGGTCGCGTATCTTTGAAATAAAAAACTTTCGCTTTTAAACTGTAAAAAACAGTTTAACAACAAATCTGACTTGGTACAAGAGTTTAGGGACCCTTCAGATGACGAGCAGGTCGGTATGGAGAGGATTCGTGATGAAAAACCTCCTCCAAACCCCCCTGCATGCTGTCTAGTACAAGAAAGCGTTTGAAGTGCTGCGTTCTCGGCTTTATTGTTGACTTCTTTTTTTTTTGTTTTCTTCTCATTGAACAACAGTAAGTTGTTTTGCTTGATCGGTTCCGTCAGAGGGGTGTCATTGAGTCAAGCACACTCTGTCTGAAGTTGTTGTACTGCTCTTGTCCCATTGACTCGACTTTACGGATAGATACGGCAGCAGACGTTCTTGTCTAATGTAACCAGGTCTCCACTGTGCTCCTCAAAAGGATTCCCATTGCTCAGCTGTTAACACTTAAATTACATTTGTAACCAAAATAAATGAACTGCGTTCTCAATGATCATCGCACGAAATGGACAGTAATACAAGCTTAGCCATTTTGTACTTTTTAAATAAAGTGCTCACTATTTATTCATCGATACACCAAATCGAGTTACTTTCATTTAACAATCTTGGAACAAATCGAGTTACTTTCATTTAACAATCTTGGAACAACTTGTTTCCAGACGATTAACGACCAGATTCAGTTAATTGACGATAGTAACACAAAAAAGATGAATGTACATTTAATGTACACCAAACATAAGTCATCATTCTGAAGATTAAAAAACGTGTCTCGCTTTTATTACAATATAAAGCTTTACGTTTTTTAACCCTAATTTCAACTACTAATTTATGCAGCATTATATTTAAATAAATATTCGAACTTGGTTTGAGAAAGAATAACAGACCATTTTTAAAATTCTGAAACATTTTAATCAGCTGGGAAAATAAACAAGATTTATATTTCACCCAATAGTTTTATGATTTACATTCTGTGAAAATATCTTTCTAACAATGTTAAATATGTTTATATATGTGCCGAGATATTTGAAATATATGCTTCCATTAACACTAACAGTCTTTATTTCACTATAGTATTCCTATATTTCCTTTAACACTACAGCTATCTCATTATCGGATGGGGCACATTTTGTACAACAACATTTCCACCACGGCCGCGTGCGCGACCACACCCATGTCCTCTTATATGGCTGGCACTTTGTTTCATAACTAACCCTAACCCTAACTAACGTTTTGAGATTGCTCTATGGCTTGCGCAAGCACATATAACCACATTCGGCTTCGAATGTTTTCTAACTACTTCCGCAACTTATAACTAAGTACTTTCGGATCGGATCTTTTCTATCTAATACCGCAAGTTACACTATCTACTTGCGCAAGTTCATTTTGTTGTTCGCAACTTTGCTATCGTGAATCGAATGTACAACAAAACAATCGCAACACGATATAACGTGGTGCGCACCTCAACTTAACCACGTGCGCACCCCGTTATAACTGCTTTCGGTTCTATTTATTACATTATGAACTAAATGGCCTGCGTTACTCCTCCAAGGTTACTCTTACACCTGGCTCGATTTATTGTTGTCTTTATTACGGTATACGACGAAAAACGACGCTATACGACGGTTTCTACAAGAACATAAAACAAATGCGAGAACGTAATACTTAATTTGTAATACAAACATACGATTCAAGCATAATACAATACAAGCGTAATACGAGTCGTACGAATGTACAAATACGACGTTGAAAAAGGATAATAATCTATTCGTAACGTTGTTGATAGTAACACGTAACTATTTTAACACGTTATCAATACAAACCAATAATTAATAACAATTATGAACTAATTAATATCTAATAATGATTATTAACTAATTATATCTAATAATAATACGGACTATTGATCAACGTTTTAGACAAGTTATATGAAACAGCATTTGATATAAAATGAAACGGCGTTTAATAAATGCCGAAGGCAACTATTAAAATAATAGTTTCGAATCAGATTCATACACTAAAACCAGAAAAAATAAAAAAATTACGAAACATTATGGTTGTGCTTAATTGTACTGCTCTGTATCGACGGCCAGGCCCAGTGACTAATAGTAATTTATCTACGCAGGGTAAAGGTATATATAGTTGGAATTCGCGCCTAATGAACACACACTAAATAACTTGTGGTAACTGGTCGCCATGCTCGTTTGTACATATTTACCTGTTCATAAGGCGTGAAATTAAATGTCATTCAACAAATATCATGAAAACTACATTTAAAATTAATAAATACTGAGTCAAAGTGAGGAACGATTACATGACCATTTTCATGGCCAACTTTCTGTGCAATATTAGCACCAATTTAATAATGTGCTATCGTTGACAACCCGAGCAATATCGTCTTAAGATGACACCATAGTACGGCGATAAACATTGTGTGGCCAGCTATCAAGAAATTTAACGATATTGGTTTCTGGAGTCCGGTTATGACCCGCCACATCAAATACCACACCAGGTAATTGTTTTTATTCTGACCACTGCATTTCTCCTAGGGCGAAGTTCTCCAAGAAATAGTGCAAGTAGCTAATTACTTCGTCTTTCAGAAGTTCACTTGTTGTGGTAGGGCTTCACAGTTAACACCTAATAATCCACACTTCCGTGGCACTAAAAAGTGCACTGGCTGGTATGGATCGCTAGGATAATGCACTTGCTGCGCAAAGTTAAAACTGCAATGCATCGTAATTTCTCTCGAATTAGGCACATTTTTGGCCAATCTTGCACCAACACATTTTCTTTACGATTTCTTGACCATGGCTTGGTACAAAGATCGTTCAAGAACCACTTTATGTCGTCTCAACTGCTCAGACATTTCCTCCTCAAGAATATTAACTACCAATATACAACAACAAAATAAGGTGCACAAAGTGTCGAAAAAAGGTGAAAAGGGTCTCCGGATATCTCTGGCTGTTTGAGAGGAATCGGTGACTTGTATTGTTTTTGCATTCAATAAAATACAATACATTCAATACAAAAAAAATCAAAAAATACTCGAATATCCACCCGTATTTCCTCAAAAAACCGTGGCATAACTGATAAATATGAATTGGATCATGGTTCAGGTAGTAAATATGATATTTTATTAAAAACGGACACTTCACTAACCCACAAACAGAGACGAGGAAATGTTTTTAATTTTCCGGAAGTACAATGTCCTGGTGTAAGAACGTACTGCGGATGTGTGTTCGAGTCCCATATAATGTCGATTTATCGAAACTTTATATTTTGTATACCCAGTATGTATGAAAAGCTTCCCTTCGAAAAAAATGTTGTAAAAATAATAATACATCAAATAACGCTCAATCTACAGTCAATGATTGGTGAGTGACTTAATTCACAACATCAAGACAACGTTGTGTGCCCAACGTTGTCTTGTCTTGTTGCGAAAACGTTTTCTGTTACCTGGGACGGCGCTGATACAAACATTTTTGTGATATTTCCACTTTTGTGATTAGGTTACCAGTTTTGTGATTTTTTAACCACTTTTGTGATATTCGCCCATTTTTGTACAAAATCGACGCGATTTAATAACCAATCATCCCACCAAATTTCATGCGATTCGGTTTAATACTTTGAGTTATGCGAATAACAAACACACAAACAGCGATCAAAACATAATAATCTGCAATAATTCGAAATAATCTGAAGTAGGGCCTAATCTTAAAGTCATTTGAAATAATTTAAAGTCCAGCCTGAAACCTAGGACAATAAAACTTTTCCCCAGCAACATACTCGGTGGAAATAACTTCACCAGTCAGTCTATTCTCGTGGGAATGTCTAAGGATCACCGGTCCCGGACGACCGAAAGACATCCTTCTCATCCGGTATGCTGGATGGTTTAACCGCGGGTCACTGGTTCCTGAGGCTGATGGCTCGCTTGACGTACATCCAGAGGCCTGCGGAACCTCCGCTGGCGAAATAGAAATAGAGGATGCAGACAATGAACTGTTTGCCTGCAAATAGTGAGATATGCTAGTGGAAACTTTGCGGGAGTCCTCGCCAGGCCACGTGGGTCACTCTACCTGGTGGACATATGTCGGCGGTGCAGACAATGCCAACACATCCGTCTCCAACTCCAACTGCTTCAATTCTTCAAAAGTTCTGAACGTTGGCTCATAAGCAGGAGAAACGCTAACCCAGTTTGAACAGTTTGATTCGACGACAAGACCTCGCTGTGCCGTCACCAACTCCTCTGCCTCCACTGCCAGACTAACTAGCGTAGCTGGAGTGGAACGCACAGCCACAGACTCTTCCACCTCCATTCTTTCTGACGCTGCTGCCGGACTGTCGCACGGTTCAGTCACTTGGACGCTGTCCACAGCCGGATCTAATTCTAAGGGGACTTCAGTCTGTTCAACGTTCTGAAATGATGCCTTCCGAAACATGGGGAGGGACACATGTAAACTACCTCCGAAACCTCACAAGTATACTTGGTCTGACACCTTTGTT
>JAYJLZ010174853.1:0-10931 GCA_036873915.1 Tubulanus ruber | reverse complement strand
AATAGCTTCTCCAACATGTGTTCCTTATGGTAACGGAGGTTACGATATTTGCCGAAAATCCAAATATTTAAAAAAAATAGTTTGACAAGAGCTACCACCACTAAAACAAAACAAATAAAAAATGTCATGCCATTTTACATCTTTTTACTATCTTTATTTCATAAAAAGTCGATTGGTAACGGAGGTTACTGGTTTTTAAAACTTTTCGGAATTTTTCCAAGTCGGATATATTTTGTCGCTGGTACACAGTAGTCCGACTTACGTGAGTTTAAATGTACAAACCATTGCCACAGTCAACCAATATCACGAAAAAATCAGCCGAACCGATTAATTTTGTAATGGAGGTTATACTTTCCAAACTACAAAGCACCAGAATCCAGCGTAAATGGTGGCATACAAATTTTGTTTTTGGTCGCAATAATTCTAATACCTAGCCCTTTTCTGACACAAGGTTAATAATATTATGGATCGTTCTCCGCTTGAATTTTGGTAACGGAGGTTACTGCTCTTAACTATACGGTCACGTTTTCTAGATTCAAGGCTATCTACGGCCATATGGTAATATTCTATACGGAACGACGAGTTTTTTTAATTATGATATGACTATTCCCTTTATCTGGGACTACAAACATCTCGCGTATTTCCTTGTTCTGATACTGTGTGCCCTTAAAGTTGGTAACGGTTACCATGGTTTTTTTCAACACGAATGGTGAATCTCATCTATCAATCGTCGACCATTTAACAATTCTATATGCCTTCCAAAGTAGAGTATGTCAGATTTTTTTCTGGAATGGATGTGGGCTATCATATTTCACACTTCCGACAAGCGGTTTTTGGGGGTTATCTAAAATTTAAATTTGCATAACTAATTGCTTTTTCGATAGAGCGAGAATTTTAACCAGGTTTCCCATTGTTTTCATGCAATTTAACACGAAACAGGTCCGACACGATTTTTGCCAATTGGTACCGTTACGTGAGACATTAAATATATTATTTATACTGTCAGTCTGTTATTCTCTTTAATACCTATGATCGTAATGATTCAGCTAATGTGTCCAGAGACGAACCACATGCTACACGAGGGCTATTTTTTTCTATTGAGTCGACTCGTGACGGCACAATAAAAACGCCGGTCAAAATTACCAAAATGATTTTTATTAGAATTATGTTTATTCTCGGCACTGATTTTTAATAACTACCTTTCAAAAATCATTGTGTGATAGATTAATCACGTTAGGAAACTCCTGGTTATAAATACCCGACGAATAATCTTTCCGAAAGGCTATAGCGGACCACCTTTATAAATGCCGGCGGTTGCGTTCGCGCACCCCCAACGCACACCCTGGCTACGGCCCCGGGGGATGTGTTATAAGTGTCAACGGAAATATATGCGCGGAAACATATGCGCTTATATATCGTAGTAACATAAGTACACTGTGTAAAATGAATTAATCGAATTACTCCTTCGCCAGAGAATTATCTCTAGATCGGGATTCGAATCGCATGAATGAACGCCACATCGCTATGCCACGTAATTGCGGTGCATGTATGATGTGACACGGCGTACCGTGCACTAAATAAATGTCAGATTTTGTTGTAGTTTTGTGATCAGTTAACATAACGTAATTAACATCCTGAACTTTCTATTTAAATTCAGTCAATATGGGAGGATCTCAAAGCGTTCAGATTCCTGGCGGAGGTACTGAGGGATATCATGTATTGAGGGTGAGCAAAACATTACATTATTTTTTGTCTAGCAATTTATTTAATCAATTCAATCAATTATTTATTGTGTTGATTGCCGGGCCATTATTGAATAGAATTGACAGATGTCACGATTGAGGTGTGCGATAGCCCGAACTGAATCTTAATATGGGGCTTGTAATTGTGAACTTTAAAATTATATTCTATGTTGTGAAAATATTTATGCTTAAATGCATCCCTAAAAGTTATGAAAATGTCAATGACATACGTATTGTAGCCTACTAAAATAACTGTAGCATTCTGATTCTCACTCACTTCACTGTCACTCTCAGTCTCTGTGACTGTGTTTATACTATCTATTCGATAATTCTGCAACATTAATAAAAGTGTCAATGTCTGTTAAATGATCTTGAATGTTTAAGTCCTATTTCAATTCCAAAATTGGTAACAGATGGTACTACAGGTAACCTTGGATAACTCATCTTTCTGTTTTAGATTATCTAAAATGCATTATTCATTGCAGGTTCAAGATAACTCTCCTGGAAGTGCTGCTGGACTTGAAGCATTTTTTGACTTTATTGTTGCAATAGGAAATTCAAGATTGGTAATGAAACATGTTTTGTTTATATCATGGTTAAGAGATTACTTTTTTGGGAATTTTATTATTTTGGTTGATTGTTGTAATCCATGAGTTTATCTTTGATCTTATAATAATTTTACTAAAAAATAATAAATGTTAAAGCTTACTTTTTCTTCAGTTATATTTTATATTAAAGTATCATGTTCAAAATAAATCCATTATTTATAGAATGCTGATAATGAGACTTTAAAAGATGTCCTGAAATCTAATGTTGACAAGCCTGTCATAATGATGGTATATAGCAGTAAAACCCAAGATGTAAGAGAAGTGACCATCACTCCTAGTCATAGCTGGGGAGGTCAGGGTTTACTTGGTGTAAGCATTAGGTATGTTCACACAAATAATGAACATGGTGACTCATTTATACAACACATTGAAAACACAACCTGCTTGTCATTTACATTGAAATGATGTTTTAACTATTCCAGACTAATTTAGACACTAAAACATTTAAATTACATGAAAAACATGTGTGTCCATTTGGTTCCAAAAATACTTGTTTGGATTCAGCTTTACTTGCTTTATTTAACCTCAATTCACCCAAAAGAAAAGTATGTTTTGTATAACTGAAACTATCATTGTTAAGATTTAAAGATATAAATATTTGCTAAATTATTGAAAAATGGAATTGTTATAAATTTTCAATTGTCTTTCATTTCTTCAGGTTTTGTTCATTTGAAGGAGCCAATGAGAATGTATGGCATGTTCTGGTGTGTATTATATGCTTAAATTATGTATTTATTATTGGAAAAAAGTTTTATTTCTCAACTAATTACCTTCGTGCCTTTATAACTAGTACACCACCTTTACTGGTTAATAAAATTGTTTTATTTTTAGGATATACAACCAAACTCTCCTGCAGATATTGCTGGTCTGAAGTCAAATACAGATTACATAATTGGTGCTGATTCAGTCTTACATGAGGTATTCAAATTGTTTATATCAAATTCTATGGAATATATTAGTACTAAATCACACTTCAAGTCAAGATATTTTTGCATTACCGTATGCCTCGAAAGTAGCCACACAGTTCCCAAACCCCTCAAATTGATAAATGGTTTATGAAAACGATAGGTGGCCTACATACCATGAGAATTACATTTGATCCCATACACGCACTTGGTTATGAAAGTACCGGTACAGTAGCAAATAGAAAATTACTAAAATTATGCATGGAAAAAGATACAATGTTACTGCAATAATGTCATTAATAATGATTCCTACTACTTCAGTATTAGAATATTTATTAATGAAAACATTTTTTGATTTTTACACATGCAGAGTGAAGATTTATTTACACTTATCGAGTCTCATGAAGGTAAACCATTAAAACTCTACATATATAATGCTGAATCTGATAGCTGTCGTGAGGTGACGATTACACCTAACACATCATGGGGTGGAGAAGGGAGGTAATAATAGGCTTTGCTGATTCCATTGTTATCAATAAGTATCCAAAATATCTTTATTAATTGACTTAAATAAGTATGATTTGACTATCAAAGGGTTTTGCTGGACATTTTTTGATTTATCTTACAGTCTAGGGTGTGGTATCGGATATGGTTATTTACATCGCATTCCTATGAGGCAGTTTCCAACCTCTGCACAATTAACATCCATCACAACGTCATCTTCTTCAAATGCGACAAATACATTAGCTGATGGATTTTCAGAGGTAAGCCTCATAATTTGCTAAAGAATATGGTTATTTTTGTGTTGTTACAGTATTAACACATGACATATTTACAGAATTAAGTTTTATAGAATTAAGCTTTTTACTTTTAACATTTTCAGGTGTCGTTATCAGGGAATGCACCCATACCTGCGATGAGTAATCCAGCTATGACAGCTGGAACTCCAACAATACCTGTTATTCCCCCTATTGGCAATAACTCTGCTCCAGCATTTAATAGTAAGTGTAATTTTAATTATTTCTGACATTACTATGTTCTTGGCCTTGAGCCATTACAGTCGCTCGAGTCATTTCTTTATAATGCAAGTTTGTAAATAATCTCGCCCGGTAACATGCACTAAATCAAGGTAGAATAGTACTGGGTCTTTCGTACTTTCTCCTTTCATAATTTATTAACTTATATTAAAATATTCTGCTTTCTTACTGAAGAACTACATGTAGCAGAATATGTGTTAAACATGTGCAACGCACCAAAATTAGGGCACTATGACTCGAGGTCAAATAAGTGCATACTTTCAGCTAATAAGGGGAGACTTATTTTTTTGTTCACAAAACAAATCTGTAGTTTTATGGTAAATTACTACATATTATTTTTCAGATGTTGGAATACCAGGTCATTTGCCACCAAATATGGCTATGCTACCATCTCTTTCAAATTTGCCACCCTTAACAACCCCTATATCTTTACCAGGAATGCCCCCAATGTCGATACCACCTCTCACTATGGTTGGTGCACCTCCCCCATATTCATCAGTATCAGGTTAGTTGAAACAAATTTATTCATGTGGATATGTCGATTACGTAACTGAAATAACTGTGGTTGGCTGAAAGTTTTTTATGTCTTCAATTTCCTCAATTTTTAATGTAATACTTTTTTCTAATACATGTATTCATCTAGTCTAGGACTAGAACAGTTTATATCCTGTAATATATTTGTATGTTTTGTTTACAAAAATTAGATCACTTGTTCATAACTGAGTGTTATTGTTTTGTTGCAGGCCTTCCAATGCCAAATAGTGTACCATTACCCCTTGTTAATAATCTACCACCACCAACAACGTTAATGGATATAAGTCATCTTAATATAACACCATCTATTCCTACATCATCAAACACTAGTGAATCGACCAAAGTCGACCAAGTTGGTGCTGGTGAACCTGCACAAGCACTCACTTCTTAAAAAAGGGGAATTTTACTTCTGACAGTTTGAACAATAACAAGTTTAATTTAAATTATCATGTTTCTTACTAAGTATAAACAATACATGTACTGTATCACGTAAGCTGCTTAACCCATCACAAGATTGGCAATTAATTTCTTGACAGGTATACATTTTAAACAATTTCTCAAAGGTGTTTAGTTTTCAATTTGTGGCAATTATTCAGATGCTACTTATAATTAGGAAGATCATGTAAACTACAATTGATTTTCAGAAATATAACTTTGATTTTTATTGATTACAGTCAATGTCTCGTTTTGATTATATTTATTAAAAATACAATGTACAATGTATGTTTTAACATTTTTTTGCTTGTGTTGACGAGATGGTATCGCATGTTTTTGAGATGAAGTGGTTTTATGTATGTTAATGTATAACTTTAGTAGAAACGAGCTCTTTAATATTAAGGTTTTTATTTGATAATATTTTGAGGTATTTAGAAAGAAAACTTGCAAAGAAACTTGAATGAAATCAAAATCATATTTATAAGTCTATAATTTAGTTTTTGTATACGCACCATGTCTACACAAAATACTCTTGAGCCATACTTGGTTTCTTCATCTTTAGGCAAATACAACTGTAATGACGAGTGACACCTATGTGTATAAAATATACGCCAAATAAGGCTGCGTCGTCACCCGTTTCATCCCGATGATCATCTCCCGCGATGATCATTCCGCGAATCAACTATTGTTATGCTGTAAGTGTCTGGATGCTCTCTGTGCCTCTCGGATCCTCTTGTTACTGTTTGCTTCGCGCTTCTCTGGAATAAAGACATGAATAAACGTTCCGCAGCCATCACATAATGGTATACAAAATATACAGACCATTCTGAATTGACAAATTCATTTCTTCTCCACATAATCTATATGACTCGCACTATTTTTATAGGCTTCGAACATTTTAGTGTATACTGTATTATTTATAAAACGAACATGTTTTTTTCAATTGCAGTGTTGATATATATGTACAGTGCATTGTCTCGTTCGTAGTACAAATGCAAATAAATTATTACGTGATTGATGATATTATATGCGATTGTATGACGTAGGGGATCCCGCTGTTTCCAATTAGCAAATCGTTTCGTCTCTGGTTGAAACTGCGTGTAATCACTATCTCAACCCGAGTCCAGTTTCGTCTCGAGTTAATTTCAACACTCACTAAGAACAGAGGGTTACGTCAACTCGGGTTGAAATTTCAACTCCGACACCAAATGTAATATCACCTCGGGTTGAAGCTCTAATATAGACGCTCAACTCTGGTTGAAAGTCATAATGTAGACACGGATGGGAATATTTATCATCATCAATTTCGAATAAGCCTCGTTATTATCGTTTTTGTCGGTTTTAAGTATTCAAACCCTTGAGACTATAGTTTCCACTGATGTTGGATTTTTGCTATAATAGTATTTAACCTGTAGCTAGACGAGATGCATAGTGCCAACTAGTACATAAAATAATATCTAAATTTAAGATTTTTTATAGTTATTCATTATGTAGTGGCACATCAGCAGTCATCAATAAATATTTAAGACTAGAGCCCAAATACAGCATTCGTCGTCCCAGTGTCGGCAAGTCATAAGTACCGGTAGCTAAATATATTGCTACTATTGAGCGTTTTGGCTGGATAAGGCACATACCGACGGCCTTTTTGTCGTTCAAGTTTTTCCCCGCCGACAAAATTTCTAGAACACTCGTATTTTCTCTAGTCGGTGTGCAAATTTTTTGAACCAAACTGGTCTTTTTATTTCCCCCCTCAAATTTCTCACACATTCGCACGTGTTATACCTTACTAAAGAAAATCCAAAGATGAGGATTTTATTTTTATTCCCGCCCCTCCAAGGTTTTGGGTCTGAAAAATCCGTAATCCAACTAATAACGACTTAACTACCCATGCGTACATATGACATTTACATACGAATACAAGTAAATTTTACTGACGAGGCAAAGTCAATTTACGTCTTTTTTATTTACCTTCCGAGTAGATGGGGTATTTTTATATGAATTGAATTGTTTTTGGCAGCTGGCACGCGTGCTCACGTTTCTATGTAGTAATTTATGGATGGATTTCAAGATAATTTGCAATGGTAATTTAAGCACGATACGAAAATATGTTTTCCATAACTTTTTGCATATATACTAGTACGATTACAGTACATGTAAAATTGTGTACAATTGATACATCAAGACGTTCTGTTTAAGTTGCCCCTTCGTGTTAGATAACATTAACAACGATACGATACGATAAATTGCAATTATTCACCAGAGCCTCTTGATGCTTGTGCGGCAAGACATCATCAAGCAGTTGATTTGTACTTGTTTAGGTAATACATTTTCTATATCGAGCAAAAATTGAAATCAAAATTAGTAGCGCCCATAACATCCGCTCAACAACACGCTCAAATTTATCCTTGCTACATAAACAGCGGCATTCATTCAAATTCCCTTATAAAGCTATATTAATTTAATCGCCGATTATATTAGTTCCTCTCGATACAGTGTATTAATCGCCTCTCGATTGGATATTAACCCTTAAACACACTGCAAGATCAGAGACAGACGTTACCGCACGTTGTACGTTTTTACAAGCACGTCATAATAAAAGCTACTTATTCTATTCCGTAGATAAATCGACATTCCATTCGACAAATTACTAGTACCCGGAAATAATAGTCAAATTTAAATTAATTTCACAAGAGAAAAGAATGCCATGAACCCTAGCTTAATAATAAGTACGTGTGACACAGGCGCGGATCCAGGAATTTAAGCAGGGGGGGGGGTCGAATTTTTTTTTGAAAACTAGAACCTCGGAAACGCGATTTCCCGCATTCGAAGCAAACATTTACAGACAATTTCGCAGCAAACATGGGTCGAATTTTATACAACAACAAAGGACCAGTAATGATTGACAGTAAAACTTCATCTTGTTTCCATTATATACGAAAAAAAAGTATCGTCGCTGTGACCCACTCGATCCGCGCCTGGTGTGCAGTACTACGAAAGGGGAAGGTATCACAGCGCCCATTATAATGTATAGCAACAAACCATTAGGTATCCCGATCACTATTACAGCGCCCATTTTAATGTATAGTAAATACAAACAATTTTAACTGTTCTACCAATACTGCAGTGTTATCTAGACTCCATCGTAGACAAACTACACAATCAAAAGTAAGTGATTGCACTTTACCGATTACCAGCAGGAATTTAGGTAGATACGCCATTTAATTTGGCGGTAACAAAAAACTAGACACGCCATTTAATTGGGCCGTAACAAAAAAACTAGACAATCAACAATGATTCGTTTGAAACAATTACGTAGTACGATTCGTTTTGAAACACGTAATTTTTATAAGAAAAACATGTCGCACAACCCGGGAAGTTACACTTAGTGTATTTTTATTTGTTGTTAGGCTATCTTTAGTTCTATTTTAGGGTGTTATCAAATGCACGACTCAGATGCCTACACAGTGTAAAATTATCAAGAAAGTGAAATTCAAACAACAGTTAAAAGAAGGTTGTAGCCATGTTTCCAGCCTTACATAAGGAATTAAGTTTAATTGTAAACAATAACATCTTTAGCTTCACGTAAAGTATTATGTACATATTTTCTCAAATATATACATGTAGGCGTTGTGTGACAATTCTTAATGAAATTATATATTTATTCAACATAAAGCTAATTATAGCTTATAATTATGTGCCAAGCATAAGACGTGGGTTTCTCATAACATTTACACTAATCTTGCATATCATAATGATATTTTTAAAGTGTGAAGACATAATAATTTTATGTGTCCGTCGAGATTACGTTCACTAACAACAGGCATCCATCAGAAATACTGAACGCTAAATCTTGACTACATGTACTGTATATTGAAAAGGAGTTAAGTAACTTTTGCTTAAAAACTGCATAGTATTAAATTCGTCTACCAAAGGATATCCATGTGTTTGATGATGAAGACTTCAATCACTTATCTCTTCTTCATCACTAAAATAAGCATCTTTCTTGTAACGTTTCTTTTTTGGTTCATGTTCAGATGAATCAATATATGATATAGCCCCAGCACTGTCAATATTTAATTTTTCCTGTTCGCACGCAATTGCAGCAGCTAGGCTTTCAGTTTTAGGATCCTCAGTTTTATCAGGTGCCTCTACATCTTCTGCATCCTCTTCATATTCTTCATCTTGATTTTTCCTCTTTTTTTCTTTTTTCTTAGGGGGGTCACGATTACCCAGCAAGTTTTTTGTACAAACGTAACTTAAGTGTCCTTCCTCACCACATTCATAACACTTTGACTTATCAGGATATTCTTTTCTTCTTATATAATCAGCAGCTCTGCCATTGTCTTTAGCAATACTACATTTAAGTGTTCGACCAAACATCTCGACATTGTTCATAGCTTTGACACATTTGTAAGCACTTTCTCGCTCCAAAAACAAAACAAATGCAACACCTTTACTTTGGTGAGTGTGTGGATTTTTCATAACAGTTACTTTTATCACCTTGCCATATTTCTCACATATTTTATGCAAATCACAGTTTGTAAGCGAAAATGGCAAATTGGAAATATATGCTGTACTTTTACTGGGGGCTAAACCACCACTCATCTTTTCTCTGTAAAAAGTTAAAAATATGCATAATATACCAATAGGCTTATCACTGATGGGCAAGACAATGCAGTGTCAGCATAACATCCTCAAATTTTCAATCAAAACCAAATCGATATCTGAACTCTTCAAATTCATTATTCATTAATGATTTATTCACCTACTTAATCATTTCGTATTAAATTAAGCAAGATAATTGATCAGTAGTTACTGGTAATGCCATTAACTTTTGTTAAGAGATAAAATTATTAATTTCCTTATTACCAGACCCGAATTCAGATTGGAGTAGTTTTTCATGACAATATGTGTAGTTTGCCTAGCAGATGTTTAGTTTTGGTGAACACAAAGTAAAAGCAGAAAAGTATGAATTTTTGGTTAACAAAGAATGGAATACTAGCAAATGGGTAGAATTTTCCCAATTAAAAATTTTAATTTTAAACATACACAGCGATACCCGAGTCATAGAGTCATGTGTCAGTGAGAAGAGAAGATAAAACTAATTTAATCATAGTTTGTTGTGATATAAATAACTAGTGTACTTTTTTAAGTTTTATGATTTTTAATCGTAGTTTTATTGAAAATCATTGAATAGCGTAGTGGCAGTCCTATTTTCGTAGTAGGAAGTCAGGTCTGTATTACAATTAACATTTTCGCCTTCTAATCTTAGAAAAAAGTATGATCACAATCTAATTTATTTGGCCTAGGACTAGCTTGGTAGGTAAAAGGTTTAAGAAAAAACTGCTTAACCTCTCATTTCAGAAACAAATAAAAAAAGTACTGATAACCTAAACTAAAGAAACCAGCTCCTTAAAAAAGAAAGTGGCTAAACCTTCCTTGCAAAATGGTTATCAATATCAGTATTGTCTTAATACAGCTGTATAAACTTGCAAAAAAGTGACCAAAATTCGAATATAATCATTATCATTATGTCCTAGACTAGGCAGGGGTCGAAATTCCTGGTGGTCTGTTGGCCCGTGGAAAGTAAAAAATCCAGCGGGCCAGTACTTTGTCGGTAGTGATGCCCTGACGGGCCAGTGAAAAATTTGACGCAATTTCTCTTTTTTT
>JAYJLZ010174742.1:0-10942 GCA_036873915.1 Tubulanus ruber | reverse complement strand
AAACAACTTAATTTCAATTTTAACGAAAAAAAATACAGTTTTAAATCCCGGTTGGTTGTCACCATGAAAAGTGTTCAGAAAGGCACAATAAAAGATAATTTAGTAAATAAACTGAACATGTAAAATATGGAATCTTACCTAGAAACTTTCTCTAATATGCGGTGAATTAGACTCATATACTTGTCTGGTCTGAAAATATAGAAACATTGAAATGAAATAATATACTGAATTTAGTGTATTCAAACTTCATAAACATCATGAAGTCCGTTTATTTCACTTTTATTCAGAAATGTTGTTTCTGTACAAACATAATTGGCAAGAAAGACAACAAGCAAGTATTATACATACTTAATCTGAACAGTAACGGTCTGATTTCACATAAAGGAGAAATACCCTTTTATGGCCGCAATTGAAAAACCAATATGCATAGATGCGGTATTTGATACATACTTGAACTCTGATTGTGATGGTACTATTTTGCTGGGTTCGATGTTTTCAATCATCATAACTTCGGAATTGTAAGGGTTGATTCTCACTAGAAAAACAGATTCTTGTATTTTAATATCAATCTTTATACTGTATACAGAAAAAAGTTTACAGCTTACACGTAACAAGTAACCGATACGGGTATGTATCATCAGGGGAGCCATGCATGATGGATTCAGTGAAATATTGAATATGCAAAATAACACGAGGAACCATTTTGAAAATAACTGGTACCGTAACAAAAATATATCTATTATAGCCAGAAAATAAAACGCTATGTGTTATCAGTTAATCTGTACGTCAGCCTCTAAGGAATTGTTATTTACCTCTTACCACTTTACAATTCTGTCGTAAGAAAGATGAAATCCACGCTCTCGCTACTTCACCGACAGTTAATACCTCCACACCAAACATTGGCTGATACTCCATCTTAGGAATCATATAAACAGGCTCGGTCTGCAATAATAACAATAGTGTTTTTCATTTATTCAGACAATAATCAGAGGGGCGGTTTAAATAATACGTTGACAAAAATTTTCGGGATGTTTTACCGATTTTTACCCGGTTTGTATTTCATATAAGCAAGATGAAAATAAGTGTTAAACAGTTAAATAGCGTAAAATTACGCATTAGAATTTATACATAGTTTATACTAATAATGTAATAATACATAGTTTTGAGTCGTCATCACCAGCTCAGCTTTCCTTATAGTTCAATTACTCACTGTGTGAAAACGATCTATGTTGAACAATAAACTGGTTGGCATATTTTATATGTTTAATATGCTTTTTACTCGTAAAATAAGTCAACTTTGAGCCAGGTCAATGGCAGGGGATTCTTTACACGACGGGATACCTACTTTTTGAGTGTTGACATCTTTAATACATCCATGTTGATTGCATCGTACGACCAAGCGCATTTCACCAAAATTCCACAATCCGTAGGTCAGGTTGTGGCTATCGCAGCGAATGTAGGATCCAGGATCCTCTTTCTGAATCAGCGTGGATCCTATAATGTTCAAAATCTCAAAATAAGTGAACATATTTTATGAGTACAATTACTGGTTAATTTTTAACAATTTGAGCTTGAAAGTGTATTGTAATTCAGTAATGGAAAACTTAACTTTATTGTGTTCTCATAAACATAATACAAGAGAATTATCTAAAATACCCCAAAATGTAAACAAAACAAATGCACAGACAGTGGTGTACAAGTCTGACGCAAAGACGAGTTAAGATTTTAGCAGTGCATAAAAAACCTGAATAAGGAAAAATTACCGGCACCAGTTGTTAGCTGTTTCACTTTTGTCTTATTTTGTTCCAGCATCAATGACTGTTTTTGAAAAATGTTATCGAAAGTTGATGCCGTAGATTCTGTTGTATGGACCACAGAAGAACAAGCCTCCCTCTTAGTGTCATCAACAGCCACCGAATTGCGGACTTCAGACATCTTGAACAAACCCTTGTTTTTCTTCGGTTTTGATTGCTCTTCCGCAACAAGTTGTTTGCCAACAGCTGCATTCTTGCGTCGACAAGGAGATACTCTCCTCCGAGTTGCGACCATCTTCTGCGCACATTCCTCACCGTCGAGGACAATTTTCATACTGTCATTATCGTCTGCCGTATCATCGTCATCATCATCGCTATCATTGCCAAACAAACTACTTATAAAACAAGGATCCTTTACAACCGCTGATAACTTATTATCAAGATTCCTATCATCCATTACGTCCACATGGTCACCAGTAACACCAGTAACATCAGTATCATCATTGACATCAGCAATGTCCACTGTTTTTTCCTTAGAACCATCTGCCGTTGTTTTAGCACTGAAAACTTCACTCACACATTCAGAAAGCTCGCAAGAATTTGGTTTAATTTTCCTAAAAAAAATATACAAACAAATTCCGGTACAAAATATCAAAAGTACACTTGTAAATAAAATTGAACCATATACAGTGTATACAGATAAACAATGACCAGAGAGATGGCCACTGGAGACGACATCTTCAAAGCAACAACACTGTCCACAAGCACTTAGAGACTGACTTCAACATGCACAAATTAGTCAAAAAGTTCGTTCGCATTAATTGATTTCTTATGTGTGATGAAATATACATACTTTCTTTGCTATTCTGGTATTGCATATTTTTTACAGAAAAAAATAAAGATTAAAAAAAAATGTGCACTTACTTTGGTGATGAATTGTTGGGACTAATACTAATATCTGCAGCCCGTTTATTACATCTATTGTCATCATTAGAGGGAGTCGGCTCCACTTTTATTTCATCACAACAGCTGAGTTTTGATGTGTTTATTTTATTGTCATCCGTCATCATTTCGGAACGAATAATTTCTTCATTCACGACGATAACCTTAACATCACTCTTCACATCATCACTCTTCACATCAGCTGTATCAGTATTCGGTATCTGTTCAATGACAGCCGCGGATATTTCTGGTTCAATAGTTAGCACGGTAGAATCTGTCCCATCAATGAGAGAAGACTGACCGACATTATTTTTTGAATTACATTTAGTGCTTGGTGATTTAATTTTTTTTGGCAATTTCTCTGAATATTCAAATGTTTTTCCTGACCTAGTTTTTGTCATTCTTGTCATTTCTATATCGCTTTTTCCTCCATCCATGCATTCAACGAGTTTTGCAAGGCTGGGTTCTGAACTTCTTGTCCTGCTTCTTGTATTTATAGTATTATGTACAACGGATAAACTTTCTTCATTATAACTCGGTGTTACATCAGACTTTGTTATCTCAACCCCACCAGTACTATCCCCACCAGATCTTAAACTGTGGTGTGTGGGTCTTGCCTCCGATACGGCTGTTGTAACATCCTTTACTGGGGATTCATTGTCTGCTGTAGATTCAATCTTACACTGATGTCTGGTTCGAGGCGTAAACTGCGCCTTTCCCTCCTCTTTCATTCGAGGCGATTCAGCTTTCAAAACTTCTGAAATGTTCTCCGATATAAATGCCGAGCTTTTTTCTTCAGAGTCTTTTTTCGCGGCCTTTTCATAATTTTCCACTTGAATATCTTGAACGCCATCTGTACTCTTCCTTAGAACATGATCTGCTGCTGTTAAATTTTCCATTGTTCTTCTCTTGGATCTTGTAATGCAAGATGAAATATTCCATTTGTCCTCGTGTGATAATATATCAGCTTTATTTTCACTGTGTTCATCTATTATTCTCTTCTGATACCTGGTCAATTTCGGTGAAGCGCCGTCGTTATTTGGGACTTTCTCTTCCTTACAACATTCACCTTCGCCTCCAGATTTCAGATCTGGACATTTTGAATTAATATCATCAGGTACATTTTCCAAACGTTCACCCATATTCAAATCATTATTAATGTCATCTACCTGGTTTTGTGGCAATTTTTTGTCTTTTGAAAATGTAGCAGTATTTTCAGGTACCGGAACGGAAAACTCAGACGATGTAATTTTAGTTTTCGAATTTAATTCTAAATCCTGCGTATTACTGTTCAGAACCGATTCAGTTGATATTTGCGTAAAACCCTCCGAGACATTCATATCTTTATTCCCAGAACTATTATTAGCACCATCAAATTCATGAATTTGGATAAATTCTTTATTTTCATTTGTTTGAGCAATGTTTCTCGAAACTTTCGCAGGGTATTTGATAGGGGACCTCAGTGGCTTGACAGCAGACTTGCTGATATTTTGTTTTCCAAAATTCATTGTAAAAGTCCCAAATGTTTCAAGGTCATTGCTTACACCGCCAAAGAAATCATGACTATCAGACTCATGTTTCTCGACGCCATGTGCAACCTGACCAAACATAGCGACGAGGTTTTGTTCATCTGAAATACTATCTAAATCTTTGTAAGTGGATTTTATAGGATATTTAATTGATCTTGACGTTTTAAGATGTTTTCGATCTGTATCAGCATCAGATTTCACCAGTTGTTTTTGTACCGATTTAGTTTCCTTTACCTTTATCGGTTCACTCATTAAAGCCTTGATCGAGGTGTGGAAGAATTTAAAATTTTTCCGTCGAGCTGTGAGTTTGTCCGAATAAAACGGCTTATCAATGTAAGCAATTCTTTTCTTCACCGTTTTTCCATCAACTTAACATGAAAAAAAATCACAAATCACTCGATTAGATAAGCAGCACAAGTTGAATATATCTGGACCATCTTAATTACTTAAACACGTCTAATTTTTGAGTGAATGCACATATAAGCGTTCTCCAGCGTTTCTGACGAAGAATATCAGCTGTTTACCAGAAGCCAAACAGAGTGTTGTATCGTCAGGTATTCATGTCATGAAAATATCAATCAGTCAGTGAGTAAACTCAACAGGGTCACCCCCTAACGACCCCCTCCCCCCCACTTGTGATCTCAACGGATTTGGACGATTCACAGAAGCCAAAAAAAAACGGGAAATCGGCGAAAAGCGGGAAATTCTCATCCCTGTGAGAGAAAACAGCGATACTTGCTGCAGTCATGGAGGTATAAACTTTTATACTTCCATGCTGCAGACTACTGCTGAATACGATCAAACATTAGGATAATTTTGACCCCAGCACTGTTGACCCCAGCACTGTTAACCCCAGCACTTGTTGCTATGGTTGCTTTTGATGCTGGAAACCTACTATAAACGTCATATTGCTTTACAACGACTGGTATATCCCACTGGTGGTTGTCCTGTAACGATGAATGATTGTCGATCAGACACTTCAACGCGCTCGAACTAACCACTATATTAGCGTCGTATTTTATTGCTAATCTTTCAGCGTTCTTGTCTTGACTACAAATCTGCAAGTTACATCAGGAGAAGTACATAAAAATAAACTCGAAATGAAACGACACCTGAATACTCGGCCTCAAAAATAATTATCGGTACTTCCTTGATTTAGGAACAAAATTATGTTAAGGTATAACTTTAAATATTTAAGTAAACTTATTATTTACTGGTTTGAAACTGGATGGTTTTTTTGGATCGAGCGGCTTCCTCGTTGCTGGATAGCGAGAATTCAACTGACTGTATTTCATGACAGCTTTAGGTGGTTGAGTGCAATTCATCAAATTTGGAATGTTCACTTTGAGACTTGGACCCTAAAAATACACGGAATTTTAACTATATACTGAGAATGTACCTGACAAGGAAATCAGACCTTGTTATAAAGATAGCAGCAGTATGATCAGTGACAGCTAAATGTAAAATTATTAAATCATTTTATAAAACATAAGCCGGAAATTCTGACAAAAGTACATCCTCCAGTTACATATATTTACATGCCCCGCCTTAAATTTTGAACAAAAATACTGTGCGAATTATCAAGTATATTATGTTATTATTATATCTACAACTTCCGTTATTCATAATCATGTTAATCATTTCTCATTCAATCATTCAATTCATAACAAAACATATTTACACATATTATTGTTAGATTAAATAAACACACTGTCAACGCTTAAGCTTGGGTTTTGTTGATGTGATGGACCGGATATCTTGATACATGTACAGTGTAGTATAACAATTATCCGTGCGCTGCCATTTGTACAAATGACATGTTCGGTATTGTCAACCTCCATAAATTGAACATAAGTACAAAAGGCAATTGGAATTCCGAATATAAGGTTGTTCGGTTTTATCTAAGACAAATTTGTGTACATTTATATATATCTGCCGGGACATTTAAATTTGGCCGTTAGATACAGATGTTCGGTATGACGAGTTTCGCGTAAAACAAAACTATTTTATACATAAATAAGCAAGACCATGAGTAATTATTGTAACAAAATTCTTGTAGATGGATATGTACAGGCTGTACTTACCCATCTACAAGAATTCTGTCAGCAGTAACACATAAACAAACTTACTATTTCCAACAATGCACCATGAAATGTCATAACAGGCGTTCCACCCAAAGTGTAAAGACCCAGTGGAATTGTTTCACAGTAATTGTACAACTGCGGATAATTGATGACAAGCGATCCACGATTCTCTAAATATTCCTAAAAGAGTCAGAAAAGCAATCAATTAAATATTAAAGAATTGGATATAATTTTGTTATAACCAGTCTACAAAAATATAATAAAACCCATAAAATCAAATTATTTTTAAATGCAGATACTCAGCCGTCCAGTAATTTATAAAAATTATAGACAGTAGTCTAAAAGACAAAATCCGTGTTTAAATGCTTAACTTGCGAAACATCTGCATGTTGTTAAATGATATCTGATGTTACAAAAGTAAAAAATATTCGGCAGAGAGAGTCGGCGCAATTATACAGTCGAACCTCGTTATAACGATTGGGCTTAATACGAAACTCGCGGTATAACGATAATTTCGTAAATTCCCAGCTTTTCTATAGCTATAATTCCTTGTTTGGATAATACGAAACCCACTTTATATGATGATTTTTCCGGTCCACATAACATTCGTAATAACGAGGTTCGACTGTATAAGCCTGCAATCAGTTCTGAACACTGGGAATACTCATTTTAGTGCCTACACCCTAAAGTTATAAGTAGTAGAAGAATATGCTGTATAGGCGTTTTGACCCTTGCGACCTCAGTGTTTGTGTAATGTTAATGTTGAGTGATAACACATAGGCGTATGGCTACTTGGGGATGGATACTGGGCGATCTGAAGTCGAACTTCAAATCCCAATTATCACATGTTCTATCTAGCCTGTTTTTGAATATGTTGACATTGTCCGATTCACTACTAGGTAGTTGGTCGCAGTTGTTGACAACTTGGTTGGTAAATTAGTGCCTCTGTACTTCAGTTCGAAAATGTATTTTATTTGGCTTCAGATTATGACCTAGAGTAACGGAGTTCCCATTTGAACATTTCCTTCGAGTTGGTTAAAATCCTATATCATATCGCCACTCTCCGACTCATGTCAATAAGACAGTGTTGGTATGTTAAGGGCTTGTAGGCGGTCATGGTTAGTTCTTTATAAAGGGGACCAGTTTGATTGCTCGTCTCTGTGTGACATCTACAGACACCAGCAGACGAAGAGATAAAAAGAATGATAACGTACATAAAAACATTAAACTTACATCCATGTACTTGCTGACGTCAGGGTGCATATATTTATAATCACAAACAGAATGAAAGGCCACATACTCCAAGTAGATGAGGAAATCTCTTCGTTCAGCATTAATCTTCACTTGTAGTTCCTACAACATTAATATTCAAGGAGTTCTGACATTCAAAATCACTCTGTGTGCCTCTCCAACAGTTATAGACCAGTAACATGCCCTTATTGAGTGCAATTATTTTGATGTTTAGCTTTTAAAGGAACCTAATTGGAATTGTACTTGAGGGGCACACCTCAATATACACACATATCTCATCAGACAAAAAAAAATTTTATACATACTGTCAATTTTTTTATTTCATTTTTCTCTGTTTGCGACGGTCTTGCAGGGTTGTAATGGGTATATTTAAAAAACAGATGAATATAATCCGTTTGTTCCTGTTGGCTGAGCTGCGAATGTTGCGGGAAAGGAAACAGTTGCTTAGGTCGATGAAAATGTTCCTCAGGTCTAAAAAGACAATACGGTAAATATAAAAATGATGTGAGAAAATAAAGCAGTACAAGCAGATAAAGATGTTTTAAAAGAGAAAACATGTTATCAAAATAGGACAAAATAACTCTAAATTAAATTTTATATACCATACTGTAAAGGTGCAACTCCGTTTCCAATTAATTGGATCTCTTTTAATGAGTTTAACCAAAGATGCACGATTTCTGAATGATTAATTAATGATGAATTTAAAGTGTGATGCACGAATGATGAAAGTTTAGATCTATTGTAAGCCTCGCTTGTTTATCGATATTATTGCAAAACGGTCTTCTATAATGTGTAACACAATAAAACATAGGTAGAAGTTTTGGTCTTTATAAAATAAGGTATGGTATTTTTGTCCATTAGTAGTCCAGCCATTGACTATGATGAAAACCTATAACGATGTGTCTTCCGAAATTGTTCTTGAACAAAAGTAAACTTTAGAAAATGTGTTTTATCAACTTTAGATAAACTGACAGTTCAAGCTGACAATTCAAGATAACTAGAGAATAATTCTATTTACTTATTGCTTTCTTTCTTCACTTTTTCAACCTGAACTTTAGAATCTTCTGGATTTGCAAACAAGTTGTGTGGTCCTTTTCCCTGTAATTCCCAGATTTTCAGCTGGAGCACCTGAGCAAAATTTGATGTCTGGGATACTTTTTCAAAAACACTCTTCGATATGCAAATATCTCTTCCACCAATTTGCTCATTCATCATTCTTTTTCTGTATAAACAAGAAATGCAGATAGGACACAAGTACTGATAAGATATAGAGGGGCACCTCTCTATAACTTCATACGATTGTTAGTGTAAGATTGCGTTTAACCTACAATCACGTACACACGAAAAACAAGGCAGTTCATGGTATCCTAACCATACCAAACTTTTGGCTGGATACCTGTACCAGAAATGTTACCACACAAATATTTTGATTTTGGAATACCAGTAGAGCTGCTGGTGGTGGTAAACCTGACATATATAAATCCCGAATCAGTTTATTACAGAATTTGATTTATTACTGCTTACTCATACACGAGTTGAAAGGAGGTGGGGAAGTGAAATACTAATAGCGCCTATTGAAACATGTATGTTCACACGCCACTATTGAAACATGTATGTTCACATGCCACTATTGAAACATGTATGTTCACACGCCACTATTGAAACATGTATGTTCACACGTCACTATTGAAAAATATACGTTCTCACGCCACAGCAATAAAGAGTCGGCTTGTAATGTAAGTTGTGACTATCTATATCTATAGTAGGATATTTTCCAGGAAATTTAATGATCAAAAACTCAAATAATGGTAGGCGGCCCGATTAACTATTAGAAGGGATTCAAATTTGCCAGAAAAATCTGTTAACACAAGACAACAAGACTGGGCACTGAAACTGGAAGTCTATTTTGTTGTCCGTGATTTGGCATCAATTTTTGGTCATACTCATTGCATTGGATTGGATTGTATTTACACGTATTATTTATTTTAGACGTCAGTGAGCAAGTAGTTCCGGAAAAATCTGAGCTAAAATTCTCATGCTGACGCTAGTTCCGAGGATAATAGGTTTGCTATACTTTATTAATTTAATTAGAAATCATGAACTAAGAATTTCAGCATTTTAAAGAATATAAATTGCGAGACATAATAATAATTCAAGTCAACGACCTTGAAGATATCTCACTAAAAAGCGTCAACAACCGTCAACAGATAATGGTACTTACATATAACTATAAGCATATCTAACCAGATTGCCTGAAAAACGCCAATAAAACATTCTTAGCGATAAATGAAACGATATTGCGTATAGAATACATCTCAACGCCTCGCAACAATATATACCACGACCTTTTTATTAGGATGAGCTAAAAGTACTACTCCGACCTGACGCAGTGGGCCAGTACGGGGCAGACGCACTGCAAACTCAAAAACAGTAATTTAATTTAAAGCTATTATAGCTATTACCTTCGGTAGTACTAAACCTTACATGCAGTAGTGACTAGTTCCTCAAAACTAGTAGGCTTCTGCTGAGGTTTTCGTTCCATTGATCATAACATCCTAATATACTCAATAAGCTTATTATATAATGTTTGGTTCGGTAGTTTCCGCAGTTAGACGAATCTTTTCGAGCCTCCCCCAGGAAAATTTGTATTTTACTAATGCTTATGCGTTTTCCGGGCATTTGCGGCCAAACGACGAGCATTAATATGGAAATGTTTCATACGTTGGTATAAACATAAACGACATTCAATCTCGACGTGAAGCGGCCGTCCCTAACTTTTATTTCATTCCTATAATATATTGAAGCCTTCAGAAATGATTGCTCGGCAAATAAGTGGCGGGCCTGTATCGGGAGAGTTCGCGTTCATATAATGTGGAATTTATTGAAATTCATACTAATTTCTGCCAATGAAAATAATGTACTGTTTCTATCTTTATGTATTATTAAAATAATAATTTTGTTTCGCAGATGTTGTCGAGAGAGCGAGATAGAATGATACGAGCCTGAACAGAAATAGCCAGATTACGAGTGCACTACACGCTACATGTACATGAAAATGGCCGACAACTTCACGATTGGAAAATGCCAGAAAATGCTAGCATTGCATGTACACAACTTCGGCGCACTATTCCTGATTATTCTGAACTAAAGTGACGAGTTTATATTCTTCTATATTGGTCGACTAGTATGTGTTTCAACCATACGGAAAATCACCAATCGCGCAAGACCTTTAATTATCACCCATTAAAGTAAAAAACAACACTTCATAAACGGAATAATATATTATTTCTATCACAGTCTCTACGGAGTACAAAAACAACCAATTTGTGTGGACGGACGAGCAAAAATAAACCACAGTACGTCGTGTCTGATGACGTTGCAC
>JAYJLZ010174520.1:0-10950 GCA_036873915.1 Tubulanus ruber | reverse complement strand
TTTCTTATAGAAATATTAATCGTAAAAGTCTTTAAAATTTCTGTGAATAGTTTCCGCATTTAACGGAGAATGACCCAGTACCTAGTTGTTGACATACCTGACAGTCATGACCTCTGCGACTGTTATGACTGGCGAGACTTGAATTTTAAACGCGCATTTCACGACACGAAGGTTAACAGTAGATTATACAATGTTCTGTTGTAGCTGTGTGCTGTATGTTAGAAGATCGAGATTAATGTATAAAGTGTTAAAATGAAACAGATCAACATTAACGGCATTTTTGTTTTCATTTTTATGAAAGTTGTTGCAGCTTTCGCAATTTACTCAGTAGGTGAGTGAGTTCACTCAGTAGGTAAATGAGTTTACTCAGTAGGTAAATGAGTTTACTCAGTAGGTTAGTGAGTTTACTCAGTAGGTAAATGAGTTTACTCAGTAGGTAAATGAGTTTACTCAGTAGATAAGTGAGTTTACTCAGTAGGTGAGTGAGTTCACTCAGTAGGTAAATGAGTTTACTGAGGAGGTAAATAAGTTAACTCAGTAGGTAAGTGAGTTTACTCAGTAGGTAAGTGAGTTTACTCAGTAGGTAAATGAGTTTACTCAGTAGGTAAATGATTTACTCAGTAGGTGAGTGAGTTTACTCAAGGTAAGTGAGTTTACTCGGATTTACTTAGAAAATACTTTAATAATGAAATCAAGCATGCCCCACATCCGATTACACGGCGTCATTATTTACCGTGACACCGGAATTAAAACGTAGTACTAAGTGGCGGATCCAGGGGGGCCCAGGGGGCCCGGGCCCCCTATTTTCGGTCAAGATAACATTTTCAAAGCAAGCCATAACGTAAATAGAACATTTAAAATATCTCCACAATGATATCCCGCACCAATAATAATAATCAGCAGCTCTAATTTGTATCAGAAATCCTGGAAAACGCTTCTCCTTGCATCTAATTTTCAAAATGTTCTGGGGGAGGCCCCCATACCCCCCGTGCGTAGCTTCGCGCCTACGGCGCTTGCGATTACGGCTGCCACAATTCTTTTGGGGTGTGATTCGATATTTTTCTCAAAATTATCCGTTGCAGACATGAAATCCCACTTTCACGGCTGGGCACGTAGCTTAGAACACTCGGGAAGTGCCGTTTTCGGCAAGCTGGCGGGTTTGTAAAGCCAACAATTTTCTTTATACGCTCCGCGCCAACCGCTCGCAAAGGCCGGCCGATGGCTCGCTTCGCCGCAATGTGCAAATATAATTAGGAATATTTTTTTGGACCCCCTATTCTGAATTCCTGGATCCGCCACTGGTACTATAAGTACCGTTAGTTAGTATTTTAGCGTCTACACGGAGTTTTACCCGGATAAAAGTTACCCGGGTAATTCTTACCCCCTGCTCATACCGTGTAAGAATTACCCGGGTAAGAATAACCCGGATAAGTTTTACCCGGGATTCTCACCGTGTAGACACGAAACCTGGCAAACATTCTATCGTGTGAGTGTTAATTTCAGTGTACATGGATCAGAATTGCACGCATGTGATTGATGTATCATCACAGAAAGCAGGACTCGTCCGCTACACTCGCCAGGCGTATTACCCGAAACTAGCCTACTGCTGGCTGACACTTGACGCTGGAACCAATAAATACCTTCTTATCAACTTCCGAATGATAGACATAGAGGAAAACGCAATCTGTGCAAAAGACAAGTTAACAATCTACGATGGATTGGTCAAATCCCCGAGCACAAGTCTATCAGGTTAAGGATAATATTACTTATTCTTCCCCGGGCACAAGTCTAACAGGTTAATTATTATATATATATATTACGGAAAATAGACGTTATAGCAGCCTATATTTAGTAAATATAATGAACACAATTATTTTCATTAGAAGCTATCCAAAGTATTAATCGCTCAAATCCATTATTTCCTTACTTCAAATTTCCATTGGTAAATTCTCCGTCCGACCGTGCTAGTGTGTCGTAAGGGGCCTACTGCTCAGTGGCGCCGCGAACGTGACTATGTCGCCGATTCCTCATTGTCCGTCCTCGTTCCAAGTTAATCCGATACGTGTCGTATCTAGGAAATGGTTTATGTGGCTACAAGGTTAAGGATGTGTTGGTATCTGGCAGTAACTCGATAACGTTAGAGTTCGAATCCAACTCTGGTGACGACCTTGGAAATACACACAAAGGGTTTGAAATGATATACACGTTATTTGAATACAGTAAGTTTGATCCAGAATTGCTGAATTTACTGATCTTATTATCCTTCTATATGTGTGTAGTGCAGTGTAAAGGTGCCCCCCTGTGGTCATGGAGGTAAGTATATAATACTGTAGGCTATAGCCCCCCCCCCATGTTAGTAAGGCCCGTGTAAAGTTGGCTCCTGTTGTCACGATGGTGGTAAATGTACGTGTATATAATATTGTGGCTCCCTCTATATAGGGTCGTGTAAAGATGGTTTTGTCTGCCATGATGGAGGTAAATGTATAAATAAAGATTTACGCTGTGACGGTTACGACAACTGCGGTAAAAATGAGGACGAGATTGTATCCGGGAAACATTGTAAACCAGTCAGTTCAGGTAAGACCAACTAGAGGGCGATGAAATGGTAACATAAATAATTATAGGTATAAAACCATTTGCAATTCTCTACATAGTTTTAAGTTCACATTACGCACATTTAATGTTACTTTCTTGTAGGAAATATTACAGTTTCAGAAAGTTTTCTGCTCTCGGCGTTGCTGGCGATATACATGAGCGTCCTCTCGTGGTGAATTTACACAAGCAGAAGACCATATAAAATAACTCATATATAATATAATATATCGTACGAGTATTTACCTGTTTTAAGGTAGGATATTCTATTTAAAGGTGTTTATAATATCCATAGTTTTTATTGGCAGGGGAACGTAGTTATTGTGCTATATCTTTAACTCGGTAGGACTATATATATATATTATGACAAGGAAATTCTCACAGAAACCCGGAACCTCCGATTACATGTCGAACTCATATCCGGGATACGAACCCGGAACCTCCGATTACATGTCGAATGCTCTACCGATTGAATGATCGAGGCACCTCTTCAACTGTGAGAATTTCATAGTATTATATTGTAGGAAGGATAGTGCTCAACAATGAGTTATTTTTGTTGCGGTACATGTATATTGTTGTGTGTTTAAATAAACAAGGTCCAATTAATTTTGTAGGCTTTGACATAGTCGCTTGCTTCTTTCGGACCTAACAACTGCGTTATTCTCTCGCAGCGCCTTGAGTGTCAAAATATAACACTTGCACCTATGACGGTGGTATAACTAAAGGGGGAACTCTGGAGAGTTGGGAGTTTCATATTAAAATTCATGTTCATGTCAAGACAAGTGACATTTATGACGTCAGACTGACTTTCATTGGAATCATCCACCTCCATCATATAGCAGGCGCACACTACTTAGCGCCGCGCTATCTGCGCCTGGTGTGCGGGTAATATTTTAACGTGCAACCTGCGTAATCTGCGCTGGCTGTAGCGCACTTAGCACCGCGCTATCCGGTGTGCGCCTGCTATAACACAGACACTCGCTTCAAATTATCAATGAAATATATACAGAATGAGATAAATTAAAATAAACAAGGAATAATCATTAATTTAGATAGTTTAATACATGTACGTCATTTCATAAAATACCATTTTCTTAATGGCATCGACAACGGAATGATATAAATACGGTAGAATATTTACCTAAGACCAAACAAGTCTGTAATTTACAACAATATATGACCTGTTGACCTTGTCGTCAAACCATTAACAATATAGCGTTTAATAAAAAGTTACCATAAACAAAATATTGTCTACAATCTGTGATAAAACAGTTTCAACCAAGTTGGACGGAAAATATTACTTAATAAATAAAATCACACATACTGGACGGTGGATCACTTCGGGTATAAAATGTTTCTAGAAACTGGTTTAAGTTACATCACAGCCCGTTTAATTGTGGTAGATTAATTATCATTAATACAATGAAACTAACAAATCCTGGATTATACAATTTTCACTTTGATTAAACTATTAATTAATTAATTAAAGCAACTAAAACGCTACTACAAAAACACTGAACTTAAAAACAGAAAAAACTTGAGTAAAGGATCATCGATCTATGCCATGTAAGCATAGATTATAAAGAATAAATGAAGGGGTGGATGGTATAGGGGAGGAGTACTGCATTCCGAGAATAAAAACATAAGAACAATTTATTGTCCCCTTAAAAACCCTAATTTCTTTCAACATAATATAAACAATAACATTTTGTAAAAGGAACACAAGTTGGGATTCGTGCAAATGTCATTTCAAGAATACTTGAACATTATAAAACATGTTACATGTGCATGTGGCACAGTTAAACATGCACATGTCTAGAAGATGAACTAGACACTCGGATAAAATTGTGTCAGTATTTCATCCTGTAAATTGCCTCTAAGCTAAGCACAGAAATGTGAACAAGATTACAACGCGAAACCGACCATCACGACATCTACAGCTGCCACAACGAACCATGATCCATGTCAATAAGCGTACGTATAACTTTTCGATCATTTTCTGCTAAATTATCAACTTTGGCCTGAAATTCTTTATGTTTACCTGTCGATGGGAATAAAAACTAAATTAGAAACATTTCAAGTTACGAGATAATATGACAGTTTAAACACGAGAGACACTTGATAATATTTACCTGGGATAGGTCTAATATTTACCTGGGATAGGGCTAATATTTTCCTGGGATATGGCTAATATTTTCCTGGGATATGGCTAATATTTACCTGGGATAGGGCTAATATTTTCCTGGGATAGGGCTAATATTTACCTGGGATAGGGCTAATATTTACCTGGGATAGGGCACGACTTGAAGCCGTTTTCTAACTTCTTTAGAAACTGAGCAAAAACTAAGTCGAATGCTGACTGCGGCTCTTCATCATCAGACCAGTCATCCCAATCAGAGACATCTTCTGATTGGCTCTTTACAGGCGAGGAATCATTGACATCACTAAGACGACCACCACTATTGTTGCTAGTGTTTAAAGCCTGAGATTCGTGCAGTAGAGGAGCGGGCAGATCTAGTAAAATAACACAAATTTCATAAATAATATTTGACAAATTAAGTTTAATAGATATTAACTGACCCCTAAATTAATTGTCCAAATAACAATAGTAGAATGTTTATTGAATATAATTAACACAGTAAAATTGTAAAAACCTGTTATAGTTTCTTCATCCAAAGAGTCGGAGTCTGAGTCGGATTCGTGGGTTGGAAACGCAGAGATGTGATCAGTAAGAACAGCCACATCTGCCGCTTCAATATCGTTCTCCTCCGTCACAGAACTGGGAGACTAAAACCACATAAAACACTTTAACATCAGAAAAGAAAACTATTATTACTAATTGCGAGTTAGTAAGAGGTCAACTTGGAGACTTTTAAAGCAAAATACATGTACTGATTTATGTAACGACGCAATGTAAAGTAGTACTCAGTTCTGTAATTTTGATTCCAGTATTGATTTTTAGTAAGTTGACAAATCTAAATTGAGTACTGTTGTCCAGGAAGGTTACGTACCTACCTAACTGACTCGAGGACTGATTTCTAGGAAGGTTACCTACCTCAATGACTCGAGGACTGATTTCTAGGAAGGTTACCTACCTCAATGACTTGAGGACTTATTTCTAGGAAGGTTATACCTACCTTATTTACTCGCGAACTGATTTCTAGGAAGGTTAAACCTACCTTATTGACACGCGAACTGATTTCTAGGAAGGTTACCTACCTCAATGACTCGAGGACTTATTTCTAGGAAGGTTATACCTACCTTATTTACTCGCGAACTGATTTCTAGGAAGGTTACACCTACCTTATTGACGCGCGAACTGATTTCTAGGAAGAGCTCAGAGAGATTACTGTCACTGTTCCATAGTTGAGTTGTAAAAACCAGGTAGATATCCAACACTTGCCTCAATGTGTTCACAGCTATAGTCTTAAAATAAATAATAACCATAAACATAATCATCAAATATTCACTTGTTGACTTAAACCCAAAGAGAAACTGCACATCTCATAATCCCAAAATTAAGTCAATATAGAAAACATGGTTAAGATTTTTCACACAGAAGAACTTTCAGTAATTGTCATAGAAGGGAAGGTGTTAAAGAGTACCTTCATATTTGTGAGTGATGTTACAGCCCTCAGTGCCTGGTGACACGTTGTGTGTACTGCGTCTTCACAGTTAGAATTTCCTTTCTGTATGAAATATTGTCCAGTATTCATAGCTATCATCCCAACACTAGTATAAAACATGATATGATGAGTCAATAAATACAAAGCAGAAATATCAAACACACGGGAAGAACAGTTTATATACCAGAACAGTGAACACATGTCAATAGATTGTTACAAATATTTCATATCTCAGCTGACATTTCATCATCGAAATTTGTCTTGTGCATAAATACTTAAAACTGATTTTGAAAATGGTTGAAAAATTAATTTTTAATTTAATTTAATTCTTCTCTGTTATATTATTCGTCATCAACTTTTAAAAAGACTACAGAATGTTTTAAATTATCTCAGTATATTTTCGTTGGGTATATTATCCTTTGGAACGATTCAATCAAAAATTGGTTCAGTATTAATTTCATGTTAAATCTTAAAAACAAATAAAAGTACAGCTCCAATGATATCTATAACTACAGAACAATCAAATAATTTATATTGTGGTGTTGACAAATTATGTTTAAGTAAAAATATTGTAATTTTGGAACATAAAAAGTATAATTTATTTTATTTTCTTCCAGTTATCTTTGAGTTGGTAAATTTAGGTTGTTGTATTTTAGTCTAATCTACATTTTATTATTTTTCTGATTTCACTAACCTTTCAATAAACACTTTACAATCTTCGGGTTCCTCAGCTGTGATGCCGATATAGTGTATTAATATTGGTAGTAACCCGATTATTGAGAAAACGTCGGAGTAATTAAGAAACTGGGGCAGTTTAAAAGTTAAAATCTTCAACAACTGTTTCTCAAATTGTCTGATATTTTCGACCGGTGAACCAACTTTGATACAGCAACTGGAAACAAAAAACAGATAAACAGATTTACAGTAGAGTAGCCTTCCTTTAACGATATATATGTTAACGAACTAGTTTGCCAAAGAAACATATGGAGAGGTTTAAATCCACTCAGATACAATAGTGATGAAGTGAGATATGGGGAGGCTCAAGTCCAGTAACCGGTAAAATAGTTCCAGCTGTCTCCTAACCCTTACCCTACACATAACCATTTACCCTTAAAAAAACGTACCTAAACCCCTAACCCTATCTTCCCTTAAAACCTAACCCTTAACCTTAATAGATTTAATTTTCCAATTAATGTTTTTTGCATCTGGAACTTATTTTCAGGATACTGGAATTGAGCCGTGATTTTACCTTAAGAAACCCTGAGAAGGAGTCAGGAATGTCTGTTTGACTGGAGTGAGATTAAACTCTGGATGCGAATAGACAAATACATCAACTATTAAATCAGCTACACATTTCTCATAGACGGATTTCTGAAAAAACATATATCTTTTAAAAATATAATTGATACAGAAACATGAATAACGGGAGGAATTTAGAAAGTGGAAGTCGACATTAGGGGAGTTATAATACTAGTAAAGTTATTGGTCCGTGTACACAGGTTAGATTCGTTATTATACATAATATACTGAGGTATTGAAATATGATATTAAAACGTACCTTTTTTATCAACTGAGCTGGAAAATGAAGCTGAGCCAACATAAGCGTTTCCATGACAACTAGAGATATGCGATCATATACAGGACGAAGTAGTAAGGAATAAAGGTACTGACACCAGGGGGCGACATGGTCTGATGCACTTTCCGTAATTGTTTTAACAATAGTCGCGCACATGGTGAGGTTTTCCTTTAAAAGACAAGATCGATGTTAGAACACATGTATATACATGTATCTACATGTGTCTACATAAGCTACGCAACTGGTCACGTGGACCGACATTATGTTACAAGAAGTCAGTTGTGAAACATTTTATCAAAACGAAATTAGTAAAAGAGAATTGTCAATATATATCTGATATTTTACCACCTTTAATTCATGTCTAAAAGTTAAGAAGTAATTAAATCTAAACTTATGGCAGGTCTAAATACTGAGTAATAAATATGTATTACCTTCCATGAGGCTGGTGGATCTGCAAGTATCAGCGACAGTTTGCCAGCGTGGGCTATCACACACTTTATTAATACACACACACCATACGTCATTATAGAGGTCTCCGTAATTAGATTCAAGTTAATGAAACCGACAAGTATTTTCATATCGTACCATCGTATGACTTCAGAAACCAACGGTAAAACCTAAACATCACATATCAATAAACATATCAATATACAAATCAATATACATATCAATATACAAATCAATATACATATCAATATACAAATCAATATACAAATCAATAGACATATCAATAGACATATGACACAGCACAGTGATGTTTTAGATGTTATACTGCACAGTGAAATTATCTTCTAAATGTTCTTCTTTTCGTGAGGTAATTAATGCGTTATTTAATACTGTCAGATTTCTATTAAAATCTTATATTATTGGAGTAATAACCATAACTATACCTGACTTCCCATCCGTCGAACTTCCCAACGACTATCACCAAGACATTCTATCGTCTGTAATAACATAGAGTACAGCAGTTCCTTCATAGGTGGCAGGTCTGCAGCAGTAACGCTAAAACCAAATTACATAATATATATATAATTTACAATCATTCTTTCAAAAAAGTAAAGGACTAAACATTTCGGCAACATTCTCAGAGTGATGTCACTCTAAATACTATAATCTTTTAATAATTCATAATTACTTATTTATACTTGTAGACCCGCATAAGTCACATGCAAAGTCGGCAACTTATTCATATTTTTCTATTTCTTCAAAATTGTAAACTGGCCCACTCAAAATCCACTCAACTTGGCTAAAATTGTACGGTTTATCAGCGATTCGAGTTAGGTGGAGTCTACTTTATATCATCGCAATATTTCGCAACACATTATTATGTATCAGCATTGACTGCCAGAAAATCTACAGCATTTATAGAAATACACTCTTACTTTTCAGTTTCAATATTCACTGTTTCTAATTCTTCATCTTCAGGTAAAGTTTTCTTAGTCAAAACACGTGTTTTACTCTGATAAAAAAAGACGTATATACCAATCACAGACGATACAGGCCAGTGTTTATAATACAGGTCAGTGTTTACAATACAGGTCAGTGTTTACAATCTGTGATATAACATCAACTGAATGATTCAACATTGATAAAACTAATAAAAATCATATGAAATATCACCGCACATTCCGAACCATGAAATATTTTATATGCAATAATTATGCATAGATTTTGTATACTAAGTATGTTTCTAAAGGAGATGACTTACTAGTTGAGAATCTGCCTCGTGGACGAGAGTTAACAAAGCTAATGATCGAGGTACAGCGCTTTCTGACAAGTTGTAGAAAGAGAAATGCTTGCTGAGAGACCTTATCCCTCCGATAGAAGATCCAACACGGAATGAGTCACTTGTCTGTGTCCTAGAAAAACGAAATACTAATCTCAAACGCTGAACTCGTGGGTTAAATAATTATGTTCTATTTATATAACATATATAATTGTTATCCATTCACTCTAAATCTCAATTAAATAGTAATTTTTCTGAAAGGAGAAATTGTTCCAAAAATTCCCCATTTTAACTAAAGATATTTTGTATCTCATCGACCACCCATTCAAGTATAAAACTTTAACCATTTATCTTCTAGATACGTTTTATGTCGGTAAATTGAAAGCTTAACTCGCGTGCTCCAAAGAAAATAATTATTCACGGGAAGCATTTGCAAATCATGAAGGATTTTACTTCATAAAAACGGTGCAGAAATATAGAAAAATAAGCCATTGCTCAACATCTGGCGAGGAGTGACCAATTCAAACAGAATATAATTTCTTATTCGTCTTTGTCAGAAATGAACGCTATTAGTGAAGCAAGTGATCTTTTACTCAGGAGTGATCTTTTACTCAGGAGCAACAGTTTTTCATTTATTATTAACCAAACAAATTTCTATATATTATATTACACCATATTAAATGTATGCATTTTTGTAGCTTTGTTTGTACTAAACAACCGGTATGGTTATGAAAGTGAAGGTGGGTCACAGTTGTTTTGTAATGGAGTTGTAAATATTGAGGTATAAACAACAACGTCAATGATTCTCCGATAGACGATATTACAGGTGTATATCAAAACCGGAAACCTTGACTGGAGAATTATACAACGGTAGATTTAGTGAGAACGAAAGTGAAAAGTATAAACCCGAAATATAACAACATAATTAGAAGAGAACGCCGAGTGAAAGCATGAACCGTAATACAGATGTATTATAAATATCTGGATTGTTGCTGCTGTACGAGAGATATAAGGTGAAGGTGAACAATAACGATAAACACAGATAAAATGTCGTACCTCATTAACCTGCGTCTACAACGAAACACAACGATTATTCATCAAAATTACTCACTTTTACAATTTCCAGCTATGAAGTTATTTAAAACTACTCATCGAGGATCAGGATAAGATAAATACGGAGGTTTTATAATGATGAGCTGAGGTTGTTTAAATAGAGGTATTAACCAGAGACTCGGATAATAGAGAGATAAATTACCTGAGTTTGTGTGGCAAATCAAAGGTTTCATCTCCATCCTACAAATACAAATAAAACACAGTCTAAGATACCAACAATCAAACACAACCAATATAAACATGGATAAAACACAGTCTAAGATACCAACAATCAAACACAGCCAATATAAACATGGATAAAACACAGTCTAAGATAC
>JAYJLZ010174409.1:0-10952 GCA_036873915.1 Tubulanus ruber | reverse complement strand
GATCTACTTGACTTAGTTTTAAAGGCTAATTATGTATATTATATCATGTAAGTTTTAGCTTGATTAAATGTCCAAAAATAGAGTATTTTATATGATGGATGTGAAGCCTACTGTTGCATGTGAGGTAAAGAATATTGAATTGACTTGTATATTTAGTGTTTTTTGTATCTTTGTATTTTTTAGTAATCGTTTCAACTGTTATATGATAGAGGGTACAGATGATAAATTCAATACCAAATAAAAGAAACGCATGTACGACATTCGACGTAGTTTGTTTTTAGTATAGAATCAACTCAAATCAGAGTAGCAGAAATAAACATTTTAGTGAGAGGTTACAAGCATATTGTTCGATCAATAAATACGACTATTCTAGACAGATTTTCTTTGTTTGCGATGTCCCTCATTTGCTGAAAACCACTCGAAACAACTTAGAAAATTCTGGCTTCGACTGAAATGGAATCAACTGATGAGTTTAGTTGGATTGAACCGAGCAGCGCAAGGGCTAAATCGATTGAGAAACACGAGCACCTACATTTGACGCCAGCATCCAGTATGCGAGTAAATGTTGCAGCCAAGGTAACAATATTTATGTATCATACAATTATCCCACTCTCAAATTAATATTATTGTTCAATTAACTAGGTTTATTTTCTTCTTGCAGGTTCTAAGCAAAACAGTTGCGATTGCCTTGGAACTGAAAAACGTTCGAATCGTTGATATTGTTCATCAGAAATATAAACAAACTCTTGGATTGTTTAAATGTGACGACTCTCTATGATCACGTAAGGAAGAGAAATGCTAATCTAAAGGAGTATAGATCAGCAGCTGACATACGTGTTGATGTAAGTATTCATAATAGTTTAATATGGGAAATTTGTGGACCCAAATGGCTACCAGTCAGCTATTTTTTATCCAATCCGAAAAATAAAAAACCCCAATGCATAAATGAGAGGTTTAAATGCTGGGGGAGGAGGTCGAAAATTGGCCATTAATATTATAGATGATTATATTTATAGATGATTTTGTTTATAATTTCAGTGGCTTAAAGAAGATTTCATCCCATTCATGGACGACTGGGAATCAGCATGATATGGGATTTTTCAGAATTCCAAAGCTTAATCGATACCGCGAGCGAGTAAACACAGCAAAACAATTCTTCGTTTTTGGTATTAAACTGTACTATATTATAGCGCTGTATAGGAATGATGCAGGCGACGACGGGCAGAACTGACTTGCCCCTCCTTGCCCCACAAATGGCCCGGGGATAAAAAATGAGGGCAATAAAAGCTTGTTAACACGATTATAACAGATAGTGAGAAGCTACGGTATATATAATAACCTTAATAGATGCTAAAAGTACTGAACTTTATGGGTTTATCTCCGACCTCTTGAGATGTAGATCTGTTGCAAAACCAGTTTTAAAGCGGCGACAGTAGCACTAGGCTCGAGTGATGGGAAATCTAGTCGACAGGGTTGGACAGCTTGAAGCCATGCTTGTTCCTCGTAGATACCAACAGGAGTCACATGGCCAAGACAGATGTTGGCGTTGCAAAGGTGCAGACCATCCAATATATTTGTGCCAACAAGCGAAGTGTTTTAATAGTGGCGAGTTTTGGTCACTACTCGAAAAGCTGCTCGTCTAATCAAAGTCAGGGAAACGGGAGAAAGGATTTTCACAGGGCCAGTGGGAACCCTCCAAGTCGCTAATTGGCCCGGTTTAATGAAAAAGTTACTTAAATTGTATCTTTATCAAGTAAGGTAATTGATGCTGCGCAGAGAGATTATGTGATGAGATGTAGACTGGCTGGATATATTGAAGTTCTTCCGAAGAGTTGAGAAAGACAGTGACACGCAAGCCTGATGACGTCTCTTTGAAACAGACTATTGATGAACTATGCAGAGAGTTCCATCTTAGTGAAGTTTGGCAGCGATATTCTCAGGTGATATTCTCATCTACTAACATCACTAGGAGGCGTGGCGGGAGTGTATGATCACAAAAACCCTATTCAAACACATGCTTTCATCTCACCTTAAAATCATTCTAAGTTTGCTTCAAAAATACCACATATTCTTTTAAATTTTAAATTAAATAAATTTGATTTTTAATTTATTTTAAATTATATATATATATAGTGAGATGTTATTAAATTAAAACCAAACATTGTCTACCTCATAAGAGCAAGGGATATAGGTTATTTTTGCAACTGTTTGTTATATATATATATAGGTGGTTCGCCGAGCGGTCACAGAACCAGTATCCCCATCAGTATCCCAATCAGAGTCTACAGCATCATCTGAATCATCGTCGTCAGGAACTGTCAATGTACATGAATCTTTTTATAACTTTGTTTTAAATTGGAAAACATTTCCAAAAGATTTGAAAACATCACTTTAAAATAAACGCCCATCAAATCCATCTGATAGGAGAGAGATGATCAGAATCATTACAAATGACATTTTAGATATATCAGTAAAGCCACAGAGAAAGCAACTTCTTCTTGTAGCAAAGAATATTGTAAATCCGGAATCTTATAAAGACCCCGACAACGAATCCCTGCTGTTACAGATTGAAAACAGACTCATGCATTCTTGTCGGTCGAAAAGAAATGTTGACTATCAGTCACCTGATACACCAGTATCTTCCCCATCACAACTCAGAAGGGTTGATTACAATGTTCGGGCGAAATCCCTAAAGAAAAATCTATACAATCACTAGACAATAAAAATCAGTTTTTCAATAGATGTAGAAGCATACTTTCTTCAACGAAAGTCAACAAATGCAAAACAGACGAATATTCAGATTAGTTGAGAATGTAAATAACTTTGAGATTTTGACCCAAATCAGTGTCCTGTCTATGGAGGAAGCAGTTGTAGCCTCAAACAAAGCTAGTTGGATCTACGATTACTTACTAAAACATATCGAAAGATACAGTACTACTGGAAAGGCTGTACAATACATCACAGGAATTAGAGCTGCATAAAATATCTCACCACAGTTCACTGTGTACATGATACTTCTTTTGGCGTATTTTTGGGAAGATATTGGCAAAGTTATCAGATTCTATAGCGTAAGTATTCTTTTATTACGTTTTGTCTTAAATAAAAAACATGTACATACATGTATCTGTGGTAATCTTAGTTCTATTCGCTGAGTGGCATGACATTTTTGTGAGCTTACAAGTGCATTTATTGTGTAACTTCAGACACGACAGATAAGCAGATTAAGCTTATATAACATTCCAAGTAATCTTTCATTTGTAACAGTAAGCGTGTCACTGTGTCAGTGCGTGAGTATGTTACTGTGTATTATAGTCCCATTCTGCATATAGTTTCTGATGAGTGAGGAGTTTACGATCCTTACGAAACAGTTCTGTAAAACTATGTAACAGGATCAAGCCTAATTTTTATATTATACGAAATCATATATAAACTGAGAATTAATCCTCCGCAATAAGAATTGAATATTACCTTGATATACAAATAAATTAATATAAGCTGTTTTTGGAGGGACCCTGTTTTGACAGATTTGTAAAAATAAATGTACCAGTTTCATCATCAAATCCTAATAAACTGCATCCCTCATACGATGTTCGTGTATTGGTCCGAATCATGAAATTAATTAAAATTAACAATGCATCACGTGTCAAACACCCAAAGCCAATGAGTCCTGACAATATGTGTGCTGTTATTATCGTGCACAGTAGTAAGCATGGTGGATTAAATGCGTTTTTCAATCATTTCTATTGATCTTAATTGCTGATGTAATTTGTATATTTTCCGGTTGAAGGCAATAAGCAGATATATCAGTTGAAAGTTGTCCATCCTGTGTTTTTTTTTTGGAAAACACACAGAAACATCGAATAATGAGAGGAAGACCACTGGAAAGATTATTATAACCACGCTAGTTACAAACTGGAATGGAACAATTCAGATACTTACCGATCATCAGACTAAATCTGTAATTCATTGGAATGCGATTATCAATGAAGAAACGTTTTTGCAGTACATGAAACCGAAGTCCGTCCCAGTCGATGCAATTCAACAGCAACATATTGAAGTTAACCTCAATTGCCAAAACTGTGTTATTTTGTGAAAAACAATATAAACCTAAGCGTGGTCATCGTGATGATTCAATGCATCTTGAGACTGGTGTGAATTCTGGCAACTTTCAAGGTTTATTAAACTTTCGCTGTGAATCTGGTTGTAAAGTACTTGCTGAACAATGAACTGATTAGCTGTATTGGTTTACATGTATAGAAAGTTGTCACAGAGATCAAAGTCAATAAGTTCTCCGTTTTAGCTGATGAAGCGCAAGATGCAAGTAACAAAGAGCAGATGGCATTGATTCTGCGCTATATCAATTCTAACGTGGAAATTCAGGAGTTTTTTTTTTAAACGTTTCACACGTGGAATGACCATAAAGCTGCAATATGTTGAGCAAGATATAAATAATGCATACAAAACAATTGAAGCAACAATTGCAAATGGTTTGATCGTCGGTGTAACAGTGGAAATGTAGCTGCTGATTCTGTGGAGGAAAATTACCGCAAGATATTGTCAATACCATTCCTGGACCACCTCATTGAGGAGTTCAACACCAGGTTTTATGGTGCTAAGGAAAATATTATCAATGGATTCCGTGTGATGCCAGTTTCCAATCTTAATCAGCATTATTAATGTCTCAATGAATTATTGAGTTCTTTTGTCTTAATTTTGTTAATTTGTCACGGATCAGACAAAATTCGTCTTTATTCAGGTATCAAAAGCCCAAGAAAACCTTGGATATAAATTTTGTAGCAATGTATACTTTTATCGATTTCCCGAAAAAGAAACTGCTGGCAAAACAATTACTTCCCAGACTTGTCTCCAAGAAAAAAAAAGACAGCTGTAGAAACCGTGGAGAATTTATCAAAAAAAATACCTTGGGAATAGTGTAAAAATCCAACAGGTAATGATGGTAACAACGACATTAGTAACAAAAAGATATTGGGTTGGCGGTGATAGTGACGTTGGTAATGATGGTTATGATGGTGTTTATCATGGTAAGGATAACAATGATACTAACTATGGTGATGATAACAAAGATAGAAAAAAAGTTTACTCCAATAAGCAATGGCTAGTTATTCACCCTGTCATTGCTTATTCGGATGGCAGCCGAAGACAAAATCAAGGATGGTCTGATATGTTTACCAAAAACATTTCAAAAGAGTTACTTGGCTGAGTACTGGTATTTAAAAGAAATTTCTCCCTTCTTAGAGTGCACGTTGCTAAGGAAACTTGTCAAGCCAATTTTACTATATCCATAGGAAGAGAGCCAAAAGTCCAATCTAATACTATCACTGAACAAGTCTGTGTCATTGTTTAATTTAAGCATTCATATGAAGATATAAACAAAAAACGATTAAAAAGACAGATGAGGCATGATGTTGCCCAATAACTTAAAAAAAGATCCATTCAATCTTTACAATGATAAGTTATCAACAGTTCCGTGTGAGTTTACGTTGCAAAGGAAACTGTTGTCTAATACTGTCACTGTACAAGTCTGTGACATTAATGCTTAAATTTGCCAAAGACAATTTAGATGACAGATGAGGCATGATGTTGCCAAGAATTTAAAAAAATGAGAAGTTATCAGGAGTACCAGAGGAAGAATTTGCACAAGGTAACTGTACTAAATGCCAAAGCACTGATGTCTTCAGAAAAGTAGCACAAGAAGTTGTTCGCAAAGAAATGTTACATCATAATTGAACAATGGAACTCCAGTTGTTGAAAGATGTATATAAAGGTGAAGAAGAAGGAGGCTATATTCAAAATATTTCATTTTAACCTTTTTTTGTAATTCTGTAGTCAATGTACAAGTCTGTGCCATTGGTTAATTTAAGCCTTCATATGAAGAAATAAACAAAAGATAATTAAAAGGACAGATGAGGCATGATGTTGCCCAAGAACTTAAAAAAAGGATCCATTCAATCTTTACAATGCGAAGTTATCAGCAGTTCCGTGTGATTGTACGTTTCAAAGGAAACTGTTGTCAAGCCAATTTTACTAATTGCATAGAAAGAGAGCCAAAGGTCCAATCTAATAATACTACTCTGTACAAGTCTGTGCCATTAGTAAATTTAAGCATTCATATGAAGACATAAACAAAAAACACAGACAGACAGATGAGGCATGATGTTGCCCAAGAATTTAAAAAAGGATCCATCCAATCTTATCAGCAGTTTCAAAGAAAGAATTGGCACAAGGTAACCAAAAAAGGATCCATTCAATCTCTACAATGAGAATTTACCAGCAGCAAAAGACAATTAAAAGGACAGATGAGGCATGATGTTGCCCAAGAACTAAAAAAAGGATCCATTCAATCTTTACAATGAGAAGTTATCAGCAGTTCCAGAGGAAGAATTGACACAATGTAACCCCACTAAATGCCAAAGCACTGATGTCTTCAGAAAAGTAGCACAAGAAGTTGTTCGCAAAGAAATGTTACAAATGCCCAATAACTTTGATCCAGGTTATGTTACAATCTGCCTTGTCCATCATTGGTTATCTGATGTTTAGTAGTTTTGAAGTTTCATTTGTCAGCCATCATTGGTTATTTAATGTTAAGTAGTTTTGACTGTTAATTTGTCAGCCATCATTGGTTATTTGAAGTGATGAGATCTTTATTATGTTGCATGTCATGTATCCATCATTTTTTACTTTACCACAATCCTTGGAATACGTTTCTTGTACCCATTATTGTTTATCAATTTTCAGTATGTTTCATCTAGTTATTTTTGCGTTTGACTCGACTGTTGCTGTTGTGCCCGAAGAATGGTTGTTCGATGACTTTCAGAAATGTCTTTGGCCTACCAAAGCGAAACAGAACACACTAAATGTACTCATCCTGAAAAAGTCATCGCTAGGATCTGACTGGGATATTTATGATGTTAAAAGTATATAAAGTAATGGTAAGTAAAAAAAAATGAAATTTGCCACCCGACACACTTGTATCGGTTTTGGATTATTTTTATTCTTTTCATGACAATATGATTGCAAAAAACACTTAAATTCTACTTCTATAAGAATATAGAATTAAATTATTTGTTAAATAGCATTTATAAACCGACCAAACTTTTATAATTTTGTTTTTAATCTCAGGTCTAATTATTCACGAAGATTGTTTATTTTTACCGCGACAGAGAAGTTTTAGTCAAATCAGCGGTTTGTCTGGCGTGTTGCAGAAATGTTTGTCAAAACATATGAATGGGTCTAACTCACTGTAATTTGTTTTGGCAATATTAACATCATTTAATTATTTGTGTAGCTTCTTATGAGAAAACCAGACAGAAACTAAAGAAAGCTGAGGAAACTTCTGATGTTGCAACAACTGAGGACGATGAAAACCTTGATAAACGACCAAACAGGACAAGAAAGTAGGTGTACAGAACTTTCTTTTCATAGAAAGCTGAACTAAATAAAGTGATACACGCTTATAGTGTACTGCCACTGAACACTCCAATATTTATTTACTCATCTTTAGGTAATCATGGTAATGAATAAAGAGTAATGTTATGTCACACAATGTGTCATAAGGGTTTGCTGAAAGTATGTTCGAGCGCTCTCGGTGTCGTTTGTGTTAGATCGAAACATGTTCTCGCTTTTGCACTACATGTATAACGTAATTCATTGTAGAGCAAAACAAGCAAAGCGAAACAGAACACACTAAATGTACTCGTGCTTAAAAAGTCATCGCCAGGATCTGACTGGGATATTTATGATGTGAAAAGTATTATAAAGTAATGGTAAGTAAAAAAAATGAAATTTGCCACCCGACACACTTGTATCGGTTTTGGATAATTTTTTCTTTTCATGACAATATGATTGCAAAAAACACTGAAATTCTACTTCTATAAGAATATAGAATTAAATTATTTGTTAAATAGCATTTATAAACCGACCACTTTTATAATTTTGTTTCTAATCTCAGGTCTAATTATTCACGAAGATTGTTTATTTTTACCGCGACAGAGAAGTTTTTCGTATGAACTATTGACTGACAGCCAGTCAAATCAGCAGAATGGGTCTAACTCACTGTAATTTGTTTTGGCAATATTAACATCATTTAAATATTTGTGTTGCTTCTTATGAGAAAACCAGACAGAAACTAAAGAAAGCTGAGGAAACTTCTGATGTTGCAACAACTGAGGACGATGAAAACCTTGATAAACGACCAAACAGGACAAGAAAGTACGTGTACAGAGTACGGGTAACCACATACTAGAGCTATTGATCAAGATGAAAAATGAACTGAAAAAGACACAGAGATTAGTCAACAAAGTAATTCTAGGACAGGCTGAAACTGGAGCTGCAGATCTGGAGTTACCTGCGAATGTGGAATTACCACTAAAAACAAAATTATCATTGGACCGGCTGAGTTGGAGAGCCTTAATTATGGCGAAACAAAAAAGGTATTGGGAGTAATTGCAATTTTGTTTATTTGCAAGTTAAGCAGACAGTATATCAAACAATTGGTCTCCGAGTAAAAATATATTTGAGTAATCACAGTATCACAGATACAGTGATGATTGTTGAATTTTAGGAATGGTTATTAGGGCACATGCGAGTTTTCATTGCAAACTTTTAATTAGAGGAATAGTTGTTATAAATCTTGTAGAACATAAATTGTGTGTCAGGGCTGATTCTTTATATAACTGTTTCTTATTTTAGCCAGTGAAAGAAGAATTCTACAAATTTTGGAAGAAGTTAAGGCTGAATAAAACAAAACAGACGTTTACTCTAGCAATTGCTCCAGGCGCAAAATGTAAAAAATCCAGACGATGCCCTGCCAGAGGAAATTATAATTCCTGCAACCAGTTTTGAAGGTTTGCTGGAAATTGACACAATTTTGGCTGAAATTCATTTTTTTTAAGAATTATGTATCATCATGATATCCTACAACAGTTTATCAATATACTACAATTTATAAGTAGGCAGAAAAATAAATCCAAATATCTAGATGTCCCTCAGTTATGCAGTTTCCGATCCTTAACGTTAATAATGTTGTGGTTGTAGCTAAGAAAAATAGGTAATGTATTATTTTTTATTAGTATGTCTCCCCCGGTAGGGATGACATTCTGTTTTAGTAAGAGTAACGCGATAACTAACAAAGGAAGGAGGTTACATCAATCAAACTTTGTAGGTTGTTTGGGGGCGATGTAAGGATGACATCTATCGAAAAACATGGTGCCCATCTTAAAAACGATGTTAGCGCTCTAGACCCTTCAAATTTGCTCCCCGATTTCAATTTCGACTAGATTTATTTGCAGCTCATCAAATTTTTCAAAAATGATTTTTTCTTTTCAATTTTTATCCCAATAAAGTAGGCATGATGTTCTTAGCCTCAATTGACCCACTCACACGTGTTCTGCTTTGTGTGATTAGGTCACAAATTTATGTACGATATATTTTTGCAGCCACCACTGGTAATTATTAAGTTTATGTATATTTCTTTTTTGGAACAGGCAGCAAAACTTAAGTACACATGGTGGTTCTGACTTGCGGGAAACTGTTAGCCGTATATTGACACATCTGTTAAGTCACGATTTAAGTACAAATTTAAACTGGATGGGAAAGTCTCACGATTTAAGTACAAATTTAAACTGGAAGGGAAAGTCTCAGAAACATGCACTCTCCGCTCTAAAAAATGTGAGGAAAGTCATAAACGGTGAGTATTCTTATAAGTTTTGAGTTGTGTGGTTAGTTATCGCTATTAAAATGTTTAAAAGATTGTATGGATGTTTAAACTGCTTTTATCATTACTTGAGCCACATCTTACAATAACTTTGTTGGACCTGTTTGTGAGTACCTTTATGAGTATTTTTAAATATCTTGTGCATTATTTTATCAGTGATGGACACATATCTGTTTTATTTGTTTTTCTACAAATAAAAACCTATAGAATTCTTTGGCAGCTCATTTTTACTGCCACGTTTTTCTCAAAATCCCCATACAATTGGATGTACTGATGAAAATGTAGAAACCGTCATAAAAAAAATTGGTTGCGTCATGCAAAGGATCGGAACGGTGGTAGAGAGGCAAGGCGCCCTGTACAAGTCCGAGTCGAACCTGTTGCTGACGAAGATGAGCGATAACATCCAAAAAAGACCTGGTAAATATCATCAATAAATGAAGATTGTACAATTTTATCAAGGTACAGTATAAACGTACCTGCTAATTAGTAATAATTGTTCTTGATATGTAATTTGTCAGTGTCATCATGAGCTCAATATCTCCTTTATACTGTTGTAAAAACTCCTATATACCTCCTGTACCGTGGTCCCAGAACCTATTATATTTTCCTACTTTTCAATACGAATCCTATTACAAAGCAAAATTATGGTCGGTAAGACGTCGGGGCATGGTCGGATAGACGTCGGAACAATGTCGGGAATATGGTGGGGTGGGTCGGGAAGACGTTGGGGATTAGGTTGGCCCGATGCCAATGAGCAGCCCCGACATTGGGCCAACATCGGGACCGACGTCGGGCCAACATTAATGCCGACTATAAGCCGACGTCGGGCCAACGAACAATGTTAACTGGGATAATGCTGCAATGGCGGAGGAGGCTGAAGGGAGAGTTGAGTGCAGAAGAGTCTGAAGATGAACTTAGTAAAGACAAGAATGGTGAGTTTTTTTATACGTATATTTTTACATACGTATGTAACTCAAAATACCAACCAATCTTTAAACTGGTATACATCTTTCGTCTGTGAAATCTGAACGCATCTTTAGCATATCCTAATCCAATTGACCATCTTAAGGTCAGTCAGTTTATTGTTTTATTCATTAAAAGTGGTACTGCTGGCTACCACTCTTTCCAAAGAGTCACGTGTTTGTACATGTAAAATTAAAGTTTATTATCCAAATTTAAAATATTTGAATTTTAAAAGGTTAAGATTGTGTAAAATAGC
>JAYJLZ010174298.1:0-10955 GCA_036873915.1 Tubulanus ruber | reverse complement strand
AGTGAGCAGTATAATTATATTCACTTAAAATATTTAGTATTTAAGATTTCACATCTCTTAATAGATCTACAGATTTGAGGCTAATCTATAGATACTTGCAGTGGTTAAATAGAAAATAATTACACTTAATTTTAAAATTGCTTTCACATTTCAGGAAAAAAAATATGCTGGGTCAAATGTTGTAAAGTAGATAAGTAGTAGATAAGTAAATGTACTGACGTCCAGTAAAAATCATTCTAATAATCACACGCATTGTCTTTATATAGTCAGCTCCTTGTCAAGCTAGACAAAAATTCGCATAAAATAGTTGTGTAATGCTTAAACTGATTTAATTATGTTATTTAATTATAAGTTATATTAACAAGTGTAATTATCATAAATTAACATAATCCAGGTCGATTTCATGAACAGCAACAACAAACTGACTTGTAACGTCCAATATTGATGAGTTTACAGTACTAGAAATGCGAAATTTAAAAACATTATATTCTCGACTAAAATTTCCGGAGAATATATAAAAATAATACTTTTAAAAATAATACTTTTAACAATATACTCTTAAAAATAATCTTAAAATAGACGGATTTTAAAAAATTTTGAATAAGCCTATGTATGGTTCGATTGTTTACACTCACATTTCTTTAGTCGAGTTCAAGCTTATATTTTTGTAGATATCACGATTTAAAATATGTCGTTTTTCATATCAGCGCAGTAAGGTTGTTATACTGCGACTATTAATCAATATTGGCTATTGTATTCCACAAACAATGAGCCATCTTCGAGCTATCCCTTGAAGAATACTATTATTTAGACCGCTATGTGATAGTTTGATAACCGCAGTAACACTGACAGACGGCCATCCTGGGACGACGGGTTTAGGAAGAAATGGCTGCATCCGAATTAACGTATATCAACTGTTATGATACTCTAGGGTAATCATAGCGGGAAGACCAAGGTTCTGAGGTCTCCTCATTTGAATTCGTTCTCTTTTGCAAAAACAGTACAACAACCAATCGTAGATTATTTTGTTTGCCCACAAGCTTCGCGATATAAAACAAACCTTTTTAATTAATCAAGAAGTATACGCGTATAAATATTACGTTGGAAAACTCGTAAATGAGTGACTAAAATTAATTACTAGAGAGGGAAAACTTCTTTATCATCACAATAAAGTTTCTATCTTTAACATTCACAGAATAGTGCATGGTGCCCGAGGAGACTACTTTGAAATGGAAATATAAGTTGTTTTGTCTTTGCAATGTAAACAACATACAACATTTCCTTCTTCCATTACCCAAGACAATATCTGTAGAAGCAGTCCTTATAATTCTATTAACCGTTGGTACCCACACACAACCTTTGCAAACTGAACTCAACATTTGAAACTCTCAATTTCGGGATAAATAAGCTAATAAGTTGTAAGCAGGAATATGTTTTATAAATTTAAATCCATTTTTATTAATGCTGATATGAAAGAGGATTTGATCCTAGTATTCAACAATTCATGCAAGTTAAACAAAAAAAATCGCGCTATTATAGGATTTAATGCAGAAATTGTCATGTTAAAAGTGCATGCAGCGGGATTCGAGTCGGAAAAAAGAGTCCATACACATATCTGTAGGGATTTTTAAAGATGTATTCGAAAAATACGTAGAGATGTAGACTAGAAAATAATGTATTTTTGTATGCCGACGACACGTCCTTATATACCCCCATAGATCCACTAGACCCTTCAGCATAGTAGTATTCAAAGGTACTTAAATAAAATAACTGCATAGTTAAACCGTCTCAAAGCTGTGATGTAACTTTTACCAAACAAGGCTCACGTCAGTATCCACCGTTGTTTCTTAGTAACGCTGCTATTCCACAAAAACTATCTCATAAACACCTTGGTTTCGTTCTAGACTGTAACTAAAATTATTCTGTCGCGAAATATAAAATCATACCACCTTAATGTAATATATCAATCCTATATTCGACGGGATTTCGACTACTGCGACGTCCTATACAAAAGGGGCGTCTCTTACACGTTTGGAACGCATTCATTATAACGCCGCTAACGCGTCTCTGGTTGTATTGATGGATCCAGTCATGGAGGTACAAACTAGTTTGTACCTCCATGATCCAGTACACAAAAAGTTCTTAGCACGCTCACTTGGAAAACACTAGTGTCCCGGAGGAAAGAGTGAATTGGAGTGTATATGTTCAAAATAACTAAAAATTTCTGCCCTAAATATCTTCAACAAATATAGGTCTAGTATCCCTGTGCGCGATCTTAGAGACTCTTAACCTTTTAAACTGCCCGTTCGTGCATCAAGCAAATTTATGTCATCCCCTGTTGCAACCCTAATCGCACTTTGGAATAACCTTGATCGTGTAACAAGAACTGTGCAAACCAAGGTAAATCTTACAACCAAAGATTTTCTAGTTCAGAAAAACCCAGCCACAAACAAAAAATAAATGAACTCCACCAATGTTTGGAGAGCATTTTTAGCCATATATAATAACCTAACCTGATTGTCAAAATGTTCATACTTTTTGAATAGTAATTCTGAATTAACTTTTGAAACTAATATTAATCTTATCATATTTGTTGCCAAGTTTATTAATGCTAACTATCATGAACTGTAATTGTATTTGTACTGCAGACCCGAACACAAAGCAAACAAATTATTTTCATTGTTATCGAGGTGCATTATATTTAATGTTATTTTGTTTAAACTTGCCTATAATGTTTTTTTAACGCTTTGCGAGTTCTTTTGTAAATTGTTTATAATATTAATAATGTATATTGATAATAAATATTTGTTTAAAAAAAAGTCGGAAAAGGAGGCAAAAGACTAGACCATTCTGCCATGAAGGTAAATCTAATATTTTAATGTGTAGATTAATTTTATATTTACTTCAGCAGCGAGTGGTGCTGCCATCAATTAATCGATTTCAAAACTAAAATTTCGAAATGTCACCATTCCAGTAGATCGTCCACAGTGTCGCTTAATTTTATAAGCTATTGACGGTTTTCGACACTACTGACGAAAAAGTTTTTGCATACGAAAAAAGTTTTTGCTTACCCGGTCCAGTCTGGGGTCTTGCCAATTTGTACAATATATACCTTCACTTGGTACATCATCCTCTGAAGCTGTCATCATCCATCCAACGACATATGAAATCATGTGGGCATGTGAAGCGGAATATCGAGTTCGATTCATACGAAGCGACATTTTTATTTTCGCTAATTTTGCTCCACTTTCTGGAACTCGGAAATCAGAAACAGTCATATAAATACTAACTTCCATTATACACCTATAATATACCGGAAATAACCATAAAATCTCGGGTGGTGGCTGGTTAAACAAAAAACCCGAAATGTGCCCTAGATCTCGAGACTCCCTATTTTCGGTCAAGATAACATTTTCAAAGCAGGCCACAACGTAAACATTTAAAATATCTCAACAATGATATCCCGCACCGATAATAATAATCGGCAGTTCTAATTTGTATCAGAAATCCTGGAAAACGCTTCTCCTTGCATCTTTTCAAAATTTTCAGGGGGAGGCCCCCATGCGTAAGCTTCGCGCCTATACGGCGCTTGTGATTACGGCTGTCACAGTTCTTTTGGGGTGTGATTCGATATTTTTCTTAAAATTATCCGTTGTTCATTGCAGTTGAAATTGCAGACATGAAATCCCACTTTCACGGCTGGGCACGTATCTTAGAACACTCGGGAAGTGCCGTTTTCGGCCATCTGGTGGGTTTGTAAAGCCAATTTTTTCTTGTACACTCCGCGCCAACCGGTGGTCCTCAGGCCAGATTCTCGCTTACATGGTCCTCAGGCCATTTAATTCTTTACGGTCATTCTGGTTTAATATCACTCTAGATGCTAGGAAAAAAACCAACCCCCCCCCCAAAATAAAATTACGGCGCTCGCAGACGCCGGGCCGATGGTTCGCTTCGCCGTAATGAGCTAATATAATTAGGAATATTTTTTGGGCCCCAACTTTTCTGAATTCCTGGATCCGCCACTGGCGTCATTTTCTCTATTACATGTATATAATGGTGAGGGTCGGTAAAAATGCCAGAAATGGCAAACTAGGTAAAAATGTCATACCTAGTTTTTTCGAGAAACTTTTTTATCCATCGCGAATATTTTCTGTTTTGTCGATCATTCGTCACCACTTTCATAAATTAAATGTAGCGGTCTTTGTCAGCTTTCGGCTATATTCGGTAAACATGTTTGTTGGAGCGCGAGTGAAACTTATATAGACCACCTTGTCGTTTTTACCGTATCAACGACTGGCAGTATAAACAACAGTTCACGCCGCCTGACGCACTCGTGCGCCATCTCGCGCTGTCCGTCATCATTTATAATTTATTAAAAATTTAAATAATTGTAAAATATAAAATAAGTAATGTCGACTGATGTGTAAGACAGCTAGAATTTATTATCAATCATGCTAGCTTTGATTACACAAAACTTCTATATTTTAGCTGTGTCGACAATTTAACTGTCGTTACGTTAGCTGTTTTAGAACAGATCAATTTTGTTTTCTTCTTTTTCTTTATTGCCACGACTGCAAATTTCCCATTGTTATCAATGATAACATAATTTTGGCCTTCATACTTTCGGTCATTCAAGTTACCCATAAAAAGGCCCTGGAATAAAAAATAGTTATACTCTATTTTGTTCACTGATGTAACTCCAGGCACTAATAGAAAAACGCCTACCTTCCATACGAAATATCCCTTCGTGTCTATGTCGTTCAAAGCTATATAAGCATCCTTTTTTGTTATGAGGGATGAAAATAAGATACCGAAATTTATGACAATTTATTATGATTAAACATCCACCACGACTAAATCGTGTACAACAACTATCGATTTCCAAACTTCCAGTAGCATTGACATCAAAACCAGGAATTTCCCTAAATAAAAAAACGACCTTCGTAGGCTCTGGTTGGTAATGGTAACATGTTTGGATAACGAAAATCAATAAACGTACATTTGGCGAAGTTGTTCTCTGCCTCACTTTCTATCACGAACAGCCCATCACCGCCGATTTTCTTACAATATTTCTCAGCGCTCGATATAGGCACTGCCTTTTCTATGAGAGTCACATACTTTTTACCATATCTTGACCATCTGCTGCAATTAACAGCGTCTGAAAGAGTTATCGAATCACCAGCTAGACCTATTCGTGTCTGAAGGTGAAGTTTAAAACAACCATCGCCTACTTTTATTTCTAACTTTACGGAATTTATGATCTACCGACGTCGCGGAAGTTGAGGTGAGGTTCATGAATTGATAAATTCAGTTCATTTGTTAATATTGAAATTTTTGGGTCAGAAAGAGTGCTACCTACTGTACCTACTGTAACTTTGGCTAATAAATGGTTTCTTAAGTTGACATGCTACTTTATCCCAATAACCATTATGTAACAGAACCTCATTGCCATGTGAATTTTTTGGTTTTCCCTTATTCCAGTTAAAAAAGGCCTTTATTCGTCAAAGAACAACATCGAATTAATTAATAACTTCAATCTAAATATATCAGCTATTGCGAAAAAATTAATATCAAGATTGTTACTATAAATGAATAAAAAAAATGGATTAAAAAGCCTCCTTCTTACTGGAGTATATGTGAGTTTTCCAAGCGTATAAAGTCCAATACCAGCATCTTCAACATTTGAATCCTTCAATAATGCTGTAAAATAAGGTAATAATTTGCACATAGATAGTTATTTAATATTAATACACATTTATGATAAAATTTAACCTAATTAAATATGCCTTTCTCCTTGGACTGAAATACATTAAAGTTATAAGTCAAATTAGGTATTTCTCCTTCCTTGGTTTCTGAACATAAAGATTTTGGTTGAACTCATTTTTTTTATATTTGCAGAACTATTAATTCAACCTACCTGCAACGGCTGCCGCATCCATCTTGGTTGGAATAATTGCTTTGGTCGCTCTGTGTTTCTTACACGTCTGGTACGCACTCCAAAGGAAATCATCGAAGACTCTGTAACATGTGTTTACGTTACCATAGGTCCAACCACTGTCACATTTAACATCTGAAAATTTTTAATAAATCTAGATAATCCTGAAGACGAACACCATGGCCATGGGTGTACGGTGCTTTTCACACAATTGTCGTGGTTTACCTCCTTGTATTTAAAAGGGAAAGAACAGCTGCTTTTTTTAGAATTTCCGCCATGTGTCTTTCCTGTAGTGTTTTTAATAGGCGAAGAAGAAAAGCTAGATACATTTTCAAGAACAGCATTATGTAATGGACAGGGTCTTTTATAAAAATTCAATGATTTTGATGGTAAATTCTTATATTTTCATCATACTATACTTAACGAAGTCAAATTATTTGCTTTTACTGCACCAATTATTATTTATTTACTCCGTATGTGCATTGACCGTTTTTTGTTAATGCAAGTTAAAGATTGAAATTGTTTTACTGTACAATAATGTCCACTTGTGGTGGAACCCGAATCTTTCTTAAATACAAGTGTTCAAATAAATCTGTCTGTAATAACAAAAATGTTTTTATATTGTAAGAAAGACACCATTTAAAAAACAAAAAGTTAATTCGAACGTTCTTACCATCAAAAATAGCAATGTTGCAATAAGCCCAGAATTCTTCGACGGAACACCACGGATGATCAAAAGTATTTTTTCGACAACTCTTCACAAACAGAGCCAGACGGAGCATTTCCACCATGGGAAGCCATTTCTATCCCGACTTTTAAAAAAAAAATTCTATAAATTACAGTAAATATATATAAAGTATACCTGATACTATACCGACCTGTCCAAAAGGTTTTCAATATCTTTTAAATTGACCCCTGTAGGCGTTTTTTTCGATTTGACTCCGACCCCGCCTCCCCTCGAAATTCGCAAAACTCCATTTCAAAATGTTTTGCAATCATATCGTTCCCATTTCCAAACATTTTAAAGAGTCTGTGTTCTTTAAAATTTATTTGTTACAAAAGACATTATATTCTTAATGTAACAAAATTCGACATTATATCACAGATGACACGGTTTCATTTCTTGATTACTTTAATCCCAAATTAATCTTATAGACAGATCAATCTTACTAATTTAGATGTTTAAAAATTTACATTGATCACGTTAGTAGTATTGCTAATGCAATTATTATAATGCTATCAGTAAAGTTAAATGCGCATATGCGCAATCAGAATCAAATCAACACATATTTTAATACCTTCCTCCCTATATTGAGTAGACCTCCCTGTATTGAGTAGACCTCCCTGTATTAAGTAGACCTCCCTGTATTGAGTAGACCTCCCTGTATTAAGTAGACCTCCCTGTATTGAGTAGACGTGAGTAAATATGTGAGTAACTATAAAATATTTATTTCCATCGCATGAAAAGTTTGCTTGAAAAAAACAAAAACCACGTCTTAAAAGAAATCTTAGTAAAAAATATTTCTTTTATGTTAAGAGTTCAAGTTTTATTCTAAATGATTTCGACATTCATTAAAAAACAAACCTGCTACAGCGCAATTGATGATCATGATTTAGTCAGAAAAACTAAAACACCAACCACCTTTGACAAATCGTCCATTGTAAATGATATTGTACGTTGTGCGGTTTATTCTATTTCTGATTTATTACCTGGTTTATGGTTTATATGTCTTTTATGTGTTATCTCAGTTGATGAATACCAGTCTTCTGAAAACATGGAAATGAAACAAAGTCGTTTATCTTTAATCTTCATTCAGGCGACATTTCTTTAATTGATATTTCTACTTTCAAAGCCCACATTTTCAGATTTATTATAACATTTGATTCATTGTTACTTTGTATACTTAATTACTTTGAAGAAATTGACCACCTGTTAAACATGTTTATGTGAAGAGCTCTAGGTAATGTGCGAATCTTCGATTTTCTCAGCGAGAAGATTTTTGCCCAGATAATTATGTTCTTATGTCGCAAGAAGAAACAATTAAAATCCATTACAGTGATCCAAATTAGTTTTTTTTTGTCATTTAAGAGCAATACAAACACGTTTTAGAATTTACTAGTTTAACAATAAGTAAAACGTGGATAAAATACTCTCGGCTAGAACATATGGATTATTCTTCAAAATTACGAATCATTCTTCACCCCAATTTTACCCGCAAACCGTCTTCTGACAATTAGTTTGACATAGTGAATTTTCAATATGTCGATAAATAATGGAGTAGAACAAATATTAGTTTATCAGAGTAGGGAGAGTTTACAATATCAATGATATCTATATCTTATAGCAACCGTTGAAGTGACGTGCAACAGGATTGTCAAGATTGTGACTTTAAGTTATGAAAACTACTATTTTGTGCAAGAATTAGTCGAAATAGTTTTTGTATATTTTATGTGCAATATGTGTGCGTGGAGTTCTTCAATACGTGAGTCGGTTAAAGCATTTTCAAATATAAATCATGTTTTATTTAACAGTGCATATTGTCTGCGTATCTGTCTCTGAAGAATAATAATTATAATGTTTATTCCACTATAAAATATGATTTAGAATGTATTCCCTTCGAGGAATAACGCTAATTATCGCTAACACCGGGCTCGTATATCTTTAATAAGAAACTACCAATGCAACCTATGCGTGGCTCTCAAAAAAACATAGCATGGATTATAAGCCACTGGAGAAATCTCCATTCACCGTTGGAAAGAAAGACCAATAATGGTGGCTTTCTCAGTTCACAGTAAACAACTGAATAATTGATGAAATAATCATGCTGAACAAAAACACATGTCTAGGACATTTCTAGTGTGTTTGACCAGGGTGACCCTATCACCTTCCTGGGTCACCATCACCCACCCTATCACCTCCCTGGTATGACCAAGCACATACGTGATGATAAAAACAATTGATTGTAAGACTTGTTTGAGTGACCATAGCTGACACAATTATGACAAGTGTTATTTTTGTTTTAGGCTAGCCTACGGCTGATCAAGACACGGGATTTTGCGAAGGGATTTCAGTTGAAAAGTAATTCATTTTAATATTTAGCATGTTGTATTTATCATCTAATTGCCATTTTTAACAGAAAATAAAAGTTAACACAGCCTCCAAAAAGTTCAACCTTACATACAATTTTCTTATGAATTTTAATAAATTTAAATAAAACTTGGCTTGTAATCAAAGTTGATTTAATTAGACCTTTAGTGTAGGGCCTACGTCAGAACACTATAAAATGTGTGAAATGACATTGTAAAAGTATAAATAAAATAGCACCACATAATCTCGTTAATATTTTTTACAGTCGAATGCAATTATCACCTGTTTGATTAGCTGGAAAGGTTTGCAGTACTGTTCGAATTTTACCAACGGCTATTTTCTAACCCTTTTGACACGCAATCGATTTCTCTTGGCATGAATAATGATCATCGAATATCGTGTAACAAGCAACACGTTTGCCCCCTCGAGATTTATCCTAATAAAAAACACCACACGATTACCCACCCTGACGTCACTGGGTGTAACTCTTCGCTCAGTTGTACCAGTTCACGGAAAGGGCAAGACAGGATAACAGGTGAGCTGTAATACGATTTGAGTTTTAAGCGATAGAAATATTTCTTGTATAATATATTTTGTAGTAAACACGATCTGACGGTTGAAATCAGACGCAGTAATATGTATATTTATATGTATGTATATGTATATCAAGTTTAACGTCCACGACTTTAACACTAGTAAATTCAGAACAAATAATTAAAAGGATAAACGATAAAATAAATGGCGACGCGCACAGCAAAATATACTTGACGTTTTAACTACGTGTTGCAGTAGATTACACGACCCTAAATGGACGTAAACTAGACAAGTGATATATAAATATAAAAAGGTAAATACATTTTATTTTCGTTCTCTGGCGATAATTGAAGAAACTGTATCTTGATATTATAGAGTGGGATTTAAAGGATTAAAGATTATGAGGCCATCACAATTCCTACATCAGATGTCACCAGGTGTCGCCGGAAGTCGAAGTCGCAGTCGTATCCTTTTTAATGTTTGGTGCTTTTCAAAGTAATCTGCCGTATCCTTTTACGGTGATACGTTTCTAACATGATGCCCTTGTCACCTTGCTTAGTCTTACTGTACCATACCCCCCAACTGGCGAGAGATGAAAATATGAAAAGGAATTCACGGGAAAGATGATTTACTCTTTTATTCTTTATCGTCAGCTCCTGGTGAATGGATGGACTGGTCGGCGTGGGGTTCATGCGCGCTATCCTGCGGATCCGGAACCCGTCAAAGAAGCAGGAAGTGTGATATGAATACATACGGCAGCGAGTTGACTCTTCCTTGCTTGGGGGACATGGATGAGACAGCTAGTTGCAACACATTCCCATGCAAAAAAGGTAAATTTACTTATCGTACGCTTTTCGTTTATGCTATAGTTGCAGAATCTGGACATGTTTTAAGTTAAGTTTTAATGTCATTCTAACAAAACATCATTATTGAGTAAAATTCAATAATATCATAGTTAGATAAATTTACCAATTTACCAGAACATAAATGAACGTGGCTGACTGCCGGTGAGTACGGACCGACATCACGGGTTATAGGCAAACGAACGAAAACGGAAACACTTTGTATTAAAGTATTTCGCGAAAGAGCAGAGGCGACTGTATCCATTGTCATTGGATTTTGGACGGACAGACCAGGGGCAGACGAAAATCAGACGACAGCATGATGTGAACTCTAGAATTTAAAGCAGTAGTTATCTTACAGGGGGTTTATGTACAAAATGTTTTGCTGTGTCGTAAAAGTTGAACTAAGAAATAGTTCTGCGTGAAAAAAAATATACAGATAAATGTCAGGAGTACAATTACTATCATTCCCATGAGTTTGCCAGAAAATAGGTGTCTGGAGTTCTCATCATTAAAACATCGAGATACATAAAACACTATCTGAGTAATATAATAT